>JABYPW010001855.1:0-13346 GCA_016880775.1 Phymatotrichopsis omnivora | reverse complement strand
GTATAGCGACGGGTATATTACTGCTCTGACGAGTTTCTTGGCCATGTGTACGCTGAGTCCTCTGGCTCCAGTGGCCAGTCTGTTGATGTTACGGAGGCTTGTCTGTGCTTGTCCTAGTCTGTGCTGGCAGTGTGGGGCGTATTTCTCTCCTCTGTGTAGCATGATCCCCAGGTACCGTACTATGTCCTTGTGTTCTATTGTTTCTCCTAGGATCGTGGCCGGGAGTCTGTCCTTTGGTTTGGCTCTGACATGTTGTAGTTCCGTTTTTCCTGGTGATAGTGAGAGCAGAAGGTCTTCCAGTTTCCGTTTCAGTTCTCCGTTCACGTATTCCTCCAGCGCCCTACAGTTCCCTTCATAGCTTTCTCCTGAGCAAAGGAGACAAATATCATCTACATACATGTATACCCTGATGTGCGCCCCGCTGTCTCTTGTCAGTTCTGCCACATATATGTTGAAAAGGAGGGGGGAGATGGGGGATCCCTGGGGGACTCCTGGGTTGATGTCTGCTGGATCTGACTTCGTTCCTTTGTCTGAGAAGGACAGGGTTCTTTGGCTGAGAAAGGACCATGTCCATCTTATGATGTACTCCGGGGTGTTTCCTTTGCGCATTATTTCAAGGAGCTTTCGTTTGTTGACCCTGTCGAAACCTTTTTCGATGTCCATAAACAATAGTGTGACCTTTTTTCCCTGATTCTGCTCCCATCTGCTGTCGTGCTTCATGGCGTTCACTGTGTCAGTTACTGATCTTCCTGGGAGGGCTCCGTACTGGTTTTCTGTGATCATGTTGTTGTTTATCGCATGCTGGGAGAGTCTTAAGGTGATGATCTTTTCCAGGATCTTTCCTAGGGTGTTTATGAGAAAGATACATCTATAGCTGTTTGGGTTTTCGTATGTGTCCTTTTTTGGTTTTGCCAGGGCTATTCCGATGGTGTTCTTGAACTCGCGTGGGTGCACTCCATGCTGCATGAGCGGCTGGATAATCTGTATTATGGTGTCCGGGTTGCTTTCGGTTAGGTGCTTCTAAAGGGTGTACCCTATCTGGTCTGTGCCGGGGGCGGTAGTATGCAGCGTTTTCTTGATGGCGTACTTCAGCTCTTCTTCGGTTATGCTCTCTTGGGTGAGCTTTTCGCCTGGCGGTGGTGGGGGGAGGGGGTCTTCTTTTTCCGGGAAGAAGTGTTGTATCAGGGCCTGTGCTTTTTCGTTCGGGTTGGTGGCCCCATTTATTGGGGGGAGGGGGACGTCTCTTGCTGGTCTGGTGTACTTTAGGGCTTTCCAGAGGTCTTTGTTGTTGATTTCGGCTAGGAACTTGTGCCAATGCTCTTTTTTGGTTTCGTACACCTTGTGCCTGAATTCTCTTTTTGCTTCCTGGGCCTCTGATTTTGTTCCTTTTTTCCTTACTCTTCCTAGTTTTTTCTTCATCTCGCTTAGCTCCTTGGTCCACCACGGCTTGGACTTTGGGAGGATGGTGATGGTAGGCAGGGCTTCGTTTTCTTTTACTGCACTGAGGAGGCTCTGGATTGCTTCGCATGTCCATTCGTCTGGGTTCTCTGGTCGGTATTGGAGGGGACTCCATTCTTTTGTGTTGTTTTCTATTTTTTCCCAGTCGGCTCTTTTAAAGTCGTACCTTATGGTCTTTTCGTACGTGGCCTGGTTCGAGCTGAGGGTGATGGCTATGACTTCGTAATCGCTTGTAGTTTGTGCTTGATCTGGTGCTATCTGCCAGTTGGTTCTCCACTTTACTAGGTGAGGGCTTAGGAAGGCTAGGTCTATGGTCGTATCTCTTTGTTTTCCTTGTCCGATCCGGGTCGGGGTTTCGGCTTCGTTGAGTAGGTGGTAGAGGTTTTTACTGGCCGCGTTTGCGAGTGGTTCCGCCGCTCTTGCTTCGTCTTTACTGCTTTCGTCCCACCAAGGGTGGTGTAGGTTCATGTCTCCTAGGACCAGGTTTTTGTTTGTAGAGAAGATCCTCTCCTACGGGACTTCCTCTGCTTTTTGTGGGGGGGGTTTGTATACGTTTGTTATGTCGATGTATTTTTCCCTGTTCCAGTATACTCTTGTTACCATGCAATCTCCTTCTTTTGTCCACTGTGGAAAGGGTCTTATTCTTCCATCTAATCGAATGTACGTCGCTACTCGCGACCTCGTGGTGCTGCTGGGGTAGAAGCGGGCGTATCCTTGAAAGGTTGGGGGGGCGTTGCTAAAAGTTGGGGGTTCCTGTATCGCTACGATGTCGGCTCTACTGCGCACGGCTATGTCCATTAAAGAGTGGAAATTTGTTTGGGATCTCTGGCAGTTATGTTGTAAGATTTTCAGGAGTGGATGTGGGTCTAGGCCCCACTGGATTTCTTCGCTCTGTTGCTCCATTATATTTCTTGGTGCATTTCGATTTCCATGCTGATCTGATCCATCCATTCCTTCCTTCTTTCTTCCACTTCTCTTGCATATTGGTCTTTTGCAGCTTTGACGGCTAGGCAGTTCTGGTCTGTGGCCTTGTGTGCTCCTTTGCAGTTGGTGCAGATTAATCCTTTATGGTTGCAGGGGTCGGTGAACTTGCAGTTAGGGTACACGTGGTTTTTGGTGTTGTGGTGGGGGAAGAGATCGTGTAGGTTGCCGCAGTAGTTGCAGCCTTCTTTTTCTTCTCTGGACATGGCGCTGGAATGTCCTATTTTGAAGCACCGGTAGCACACTGCTGTGGGGTTGGGTCTGAGCGATCTCATAACTTTGCACGTTTTGTTGAAGAGTACTACTTGTTTGCCTAGTTTGTGTACCTGGTCCTCTGTAATTCTGATAGCGACTGCTGCGTAGGCTCCTCCTGAGGGGTTTTTCATGCGGTCTTCTGTGGTCTTTAGGTACCTTGCTGAAGCGATTTCTACGTCTGCTACGTAGTATAATTCTTCCGATAGCTTGTGAACCAGGATTTCGCCGAGTGGAGCTGTGGGGACTGAGTGGATGACAAGTTCTGTGAAGGTTGTAGCTACTCTGAATCCGTCTCTTTCGATTTCCGGGTTCGAGTTCTCTTTTGTAATGTAGTTTAGGGCATCGATATAGGGGACTAGGGAGCTTGCTGTGAAGGTGGGGGGTGTGGTTATGATGATTGTTGATTTGTGGTTGACTCTAACTGTGAGCCCTCTGAGTTCCGTGGGCACTTTTTATTCAGCTAGGACTTTTATGTAGGCTTCCCTGAGCTTCTCTGCATTTGTCCTGGTGACGCTGGGGTGGAATACTCCTATAGTTGGCGAGTGCAGTTCTCTCCTGGCTACCGGGAACGTTTTGGTTTTTTGGGGTTTGTTTTTGTTCTGTCCGCTGTTTTGGTTTTGGTTTTGTTGTGTGGGGGTGTTGCTTTCCGCTGCTCTTTGTGCCCACATTTTTTGGGTTTGGGCAGGTGGCTTAGGTTGTTCTGCTTCTGGTACTAGGCTCTGGGTGGGCTTGGGTGTCTTCTGTGGTCCGGCCTGGGATCCGGTGGGCTGGGGGGTTGTCTTCTTGTTGCTTGTCTGGCCCTGTAGTTGGGGTGGAGGGAGGGCTGGTGGGACTCCGCTGGTGAGCCTGTGCACTGTCGCCTTTAGATGTCGGATTTTGTTAGATTGTTCTTTGAGTTGCTTGTTTATTTCTCTAATGTGATCGTTGAGGTCGTGGCATTCTGAGTGCATATCGTCGAGTTTTCTCCAGATGTGGTTTAATGCTTGGGCTATGCTGCCGAAGGCCTCAGCGTTGAGGAAGAGTCTTTTGTCTTCGTTGTTGATGAGCTGCTGGAAGGTCTTACCCTGGTTGTCTGGCTTCATGCTTGCCAGTTCGTATCTAGGATGTAGGGGGATTGGGGAGAAGGTTTCTCTTGGTACCATCTGTGCTCTTCTTTTTCCCTTGTCGGTTATTGGTTTCGTAGTTTTGTCGGATTCTGTGTCCGATGGGTCATCTGCATGCATGGATTTGTTTGAACTGAGGGGAGAGGGTAGTGAAAGGGAGGAGAGGGACCTGCTCCTTGATCCTTTGAAAGTAGGGTATCTTTCCTCCGGTTGTGCGCTTGTCGGGATTGGGTTTCCTTCGCTGTCGATGTCCATCGACGGGTTGTATAGTGTGAGCCCGAGGATTTCTTCTGCCGTGCTCTGGTGCTGAGGGGTTGGGGAGTAGGGGGTAAGATTTAGAGCTGCCTCTGCCGTGCTCTGGTGGGGGGGGGTTGGGGTGTAGGGTTCAAGATTGAGCATGGCCTCCGCTGTGCTCTGGTGTGACTGATTGTCTTCATGTCCCTGTCTCATAATCGAGGTGTGCCCAGAGGAAGAGGTTGGGGCGCTGCTGGGAGTATGGATGGGGAGGTGGTTTTCTTCTGCCATCTGCAGGCGTTGAACATCTTGTTCGTTTAGTCTGTAGTCGCGGTTCCACTCGTCTTGTGGTGCGATGTTTTCTTGGTTGAATGGTTAGGGGCTTTGGAAATCTGGGCTGGGGGTGACTGCACTGTTCTCCCCAGAGATTGTTGGTTGTGAGGTTGGGAGCCTGGTGCGAACGGGGTTGTTGATGATGGTGGGGTCGAGGGCAGGCAGGTTCTCTGATCTTTGCGACAGGTTGGTGGATGCTTCTCCACTGGAGACGATTATGGGGTTTTGTTGGGAGATATTTATTTCCAACCGTAGTTTTCTTTCTTCTATTTTCAGCTCAGCCTGTGAGCAGTGCTCCAACCTCTATCCGAGGGCCAGGCGGTGATGGGATAGAATGTTTGAACTACAGGAGCGTTTTGTATTATTGTCGAATATCTTGAAGTTAGGCGAGTTCTTCGTGAAAGCTGACCGTGTAGTGTGGGGGGGGGAAGGGAAAGTGCAAGAGGCCTGAGAAGACAAGACAAGAACAACAGTGTGCTTATATATCCCATCCTTCACATAAGCTAACAAAGAGATGATAAAGGAAATAGAAACACAAAGAACTAAGACCCATTCTAGACCATCTCCTGATTCCTAATCGCTGAAGCCTGTAGAAGAGTCTGGAAAGGACAGGATATGATTAGTACTTGATTTGACTATGATCACCTATCACTCTCTCGGGCCTCACTCCTGATTAGTGATAGTCTCTCGCAAGACCAGTCCGATCACCTAATCATGACCTCATGGCTGACTAGGCCAATGTCATGTCATGCTAATAGCTAATCATGTGGAGACTGTGGGGCTGACTTCCCATACCTAGTCAGGGGTAATGGCAAAGCCATACTATGCCACGCCACACTACGAGGTTATGTGATAGAGTATCATCTCCAGAGCGCTTAACATAATGGTGGAGGGTAGAGACAGCATACTCACATGTTGATAATATAAGTGTAACCTCTATCATAGCACATCATCAAGGTACCTTAACGCTGACCACTACCAGTGTTCATAAAACTACGCCCCTTCTAAGGCGCATGGTCCCTATGCGCATAGGAGTTAGCTTTATGTCAAATTCTCCATCTCTCCCTGAGAGTAACCAGGATGAGAGGACAGTTTCCTGCAGCCTGTAGGTGGAGATCATCCTAACTCAATGGAGCTTAAAGGGGACTAAGGATCATGCTAAGGACACAATGGTGTCACCACACTGTATTAAAGGGAAACTAACTATGGAGGAAAGAGCAATTATATATACCTCATTCCTCCTTCTCCGCTTGTGTAGTAAGAGCCTCCTCTAACTCAGTGGCTTGGCACTCTGCCTCTGGATGGACCTATCAAAAGGTCACAAGAGCATCAATGGGTTCGCCGTTTACTAGCAGTGACTCCAAGGGTTCCCAACTCCCTGCATCCTGAGAATATCCTTCTCACAACACCAAGTATTCCACCTGCTTAGTTTTCCTGTTGTTCTAAACCTTGGTGATTTCGGAAACAAAGGAGTAGTTTTTACCCTCCTCTATCTTAGGAGCAGGAGGAGGATAAATAGGAAAATGGCCAGAGACAAAGTAGGGTTATAGCTTCAAGACATGGAAAACAGGGTGGATCTTCCAAGAGAAGGGAAGCTTGAGTTTGTAGGTCCAAGGCTGAATGGGTTTGATTACCTCGAAGGGGACTGCAAATCCAGCATCTAGCTTGCAGGAAGGTCAGGAGGGGGTAATATCATCACACTTAACAAGGATGCAATCTCTGGGCTGAAGAGCAGGGAATGCTTGGTGATACTTGTCGTACCATGTAACCATCTTCTTCTGAGCATCAAAGAGGTGTTGTCTGATAGTGGTCCATTCACAAGTGAGAGCCTCACTTCCCCTATATGCAGAGACTGTCTAGACAGCATCAAGTGAAGGATGATATCCGAAATTGGCGAAGAAAGGGGACACCCCGGTGGAGGACGACTTGGCGTTGTTGTACACGAATTCTGGTAGGGCGAGAAAGAAAACCTAATCCGATTGCTCAAAGTTGACATATGTGTGGAGGTAGGCTTCTAGGACCTGGTTTAGCCATTCAGTTTGTCCGTCTGTCTAGGGGTGAGCAGCAGTGCTCTTTGACAACTGAACCTAGAGATTTTCCATCACATGACCCTAGAAGGCTTCAAACTTGGGGTCACGATCAGAGATAATATTGGCTGGTAGGCCATGACATCTCCAAATCTCACAGACAAAAATGTTGGCAAGGTGTCTGGAGTCGACATGAGGGCTGAGAGGGATGAAATGCGCCATCTTAGAAAACTGATCAATGATCACCTACACTTGGGTGAAGCTATCAGAAGGAGGGAGATCCATCACAAAATCTATGGAGATCGATTCCCACAGCCTGTAGGGTATCTCCAACAGAAACAACTGCCTATAGGCCTTATATCGGTGGGCTTTATTCCATCGGCACTAGTTGTACACAGAGATATACTCGGCTATATCCTGCCTTCGATGTGGCCAGTAGAAGTCTCTCTCGATAAGATCAAAAGTCTTATCTCGGCCTAAGTGGCCTGCCATGGGGTGATCATGCCTGGACATGAGAACCTCAATGCAGAGTGTATGGGGGACATACCATAGACCATTCCATATGGGGAGGCCGTCATGAACACTGTAGGGTTCCTATGGTAAGCTCAGAATACGTTGGCATTTAGGGTCAGCAGCAAAGGCTTCTCTGAAGGCTTGGTAAAAGGAAGGACTGAGCGAGGTATAAGACTTCTCAATCGCAGCAATATACTATCCTTTCTTGAGAAAAAGAAGACCAAGCTCCGTTGCCCCCTCTATAGGGATGTGGTCCCCACGTCTGCTCAAGGCATCAGCCACGTCATTGGACTTACCTAGCTGATACACTAACTGGAAATCGATGGTACCCAATTTCTCCATCCACTGGGCCTGTCTCCTAGAGAGGAGCAGAGTGGTCATAAAGTACTCCCAGTTCTTATGATCCGTCACCACCAGCACCGGATGAGCCGCACCCTCACACCAGTGTCTCCATTGTATGTAAAGGTAGTCAAATACTGTAAGCATTTCCTTATCGTAGATCTCATAGTTCCACTATGCGGGTTTGAGTTTGTGAGAGTGGAATGCCAATAGTCGAATAGAGCTATCTAGAAACCGGTGCGACAGCACACCCCTGAGGGCAAAGTCACTGGCATTGGTTTCAGCTTAAAGGGGGATCTAAGAATCGTGATGGACAAGGATAGGGGCAGAGGTGAAGAGGGCCATGAGGCTGTCGAAGGTAGATTGCTGCTGAGTTCCACAGGTCCAGCACTGGTCTTACTTAGTGAGGTTTATCAGGGGCATGGCAATCTTCAAACATCTTTAGATGAAGACCTGATAAAAGTTTGCCAGGCCCAGAAAGGAGTGGACATCGTGAACTATAGTGGGAGTCAGCTAATCTCGGACAGCTTGAATCCTATCCTTGGAAATGCTAATACCCTTGTTGGAGATGATGAACCCAAGGAATTCCACCTCATGTACTACCTAGACACACTTGGCTGGTTTAAGGGCCAGCTTATAGTGGTCAAGGCACTTGAGAACTTCATGTATAAGGCAGTCGTATTCTTCCTTAGTAGCAGCATAGATTAGGATGTTATCCTAGTAGATGAGGACACCCAGATTGAGAAGGTTGTGAAAGATCATGTTCATCATTTGCTGGAAGACAGCATGGGCATTGCAGAGACCAAATGGCATCACCAAATACTCATACTGGCTGTAACGAGTGCGAAAAGATGTTTTCCACTCATCACCCTCAGCAATGTGGATGAGGTTATAGCCATTTTTGAGGTCAAGCTTGGTGAACCATTTTGCGTTGCCAATCTAATCTGTTAGTTCACCCATAAGGGGTAGAGGATAGTGGTTTTGAATAACAATCTTATTCAAACCCCAGTAGTCAATACAAAGAGGGAGGGAACCATCAGCCTTCTTCACAAACAGGATAGGAGCGCCTGTGGGAGACTTGGAGGGCCTGATTTTCCCCTCCTTGATCATCTAATCAAGGTAGTCATGCAGGGCCTAGAGCTCAGTCTCAAATAGACGGTAAAGTGGGCCCCAGGGAGGAGTCATTCCTTCCTTCAAATTGATTTTGCAATCCCATTCCTAATAGGGAGGGAGCGAGGAGGCAAGGTATTCAGAGAAGACAGCAGGATATATCTGTTCCCACTTATTACCTTCAGAGGTTAAGGAGATGGAAGACCGCATGAAGAGCTCAGCGAAGTTGCCCACTGGAGCCCTAGTCATTGCGGCGCACCACCGACAGACAACTCCTTCATTGACTGGGGTGTCTACCTACCCAAGTAGTCCACCACCGACAGCTTCAGTATTGGCATAAAAGTCATCATCCTTAATCAATTCAAATGGTAAGGCTATCTGGACATAAGGTGTCACAAGATGGTTCTTGTATTTAGAGGAGGGGAATACAACGAGAACAGCCTAGTTATAATTGACCTTTGGTTCATGATCTTGAAACCACTTGACAGGAAGATAAATGTCCATGTCTGGAGGTATAGGGCCAACATTGAAATCAATAAGCTCATAATAGTTGAGGACCTGCATCTGAAGTTTAGGAGTGTAGTACCACTCCTGACGACAGGAACCATCATAGGCGAAGACGTTGACCGCCTGAGACTGCTTCTTCTGAGGGACAGGGAGCCAATCCAAGATATAAGCACTGGTCACTCTATTGTATAGTTTAGCTGTAGCTGTTATTATGTGTACCTGGGGGCCCTTAACTATGTAGGTTTTCCAGCACAAAGTGACTGGAACTAAGATACACCTGCCCTGGGCAGGGCCTTCTTTGGAGGATACTATGGTTGACATTATGGCGGTAGCGAATACATTCCCTGATCTCTCCCAGGAAGCTCATGGCTGGAGATCGCTATATGTCTTGTCTACAAGGATGTTGTTCCAAATGCAGGAGTTGGAAAGGTGGTGGAGGTGAAACGGAAAACCGGGAGGTTTCAGTAAAGAATGGTGGTCTGCTATATGGCCAGCGCATTTCGACCTGGAATGGGTCCTCCTCAGGCAGAACTTGCAAAAGAAAGGAAAATACAACCTCTAGTCAATACCTCTATTAAAACAAGGAAAATAATACATGAGGGTATCATAACAGTCATAACAACATTAGGTCATAACACGTCACTCATGGGTATCATCAAATTATATTAGCCTCAATGCTAGCAGGCCCACCTACCGAGAATGCAACAATGGTTGCGAACACCAGCTTCTTAGTAATAAAAGCACAAAGGAAATTTGAAACAATGGTCTTAAATGAAATTTCATGCAACAAATTCAATGCTTCAAACCAAAAAGGTCTTCAAGGAAACAAAGAACAAAGGAAAACAGGAGAGGTGGCATAGGATGCCACTTGAGGGAGATGGGCTACTTATACCATGGGGATGTCATCCCCATTCTTCTAGTCATCCAGGAGATTGACTACTCTTGCCATAGATGTCTTTTGCTGCTTAGAGGAGGAGGAGTTCCCATCATCTTCTGCCTTGTACTTGGTTGATGTAGACACAATCTTGACCATGGAGATACAGAATTTCCTCATTGAGTAATAGTCCTTGACACTATGGTGCTTGGACAAGAGGTGCAGATAGGCCTTATTCTTCTTAGCCCACTCCTTCTCTTCCTCGGTGAGCTGAGGAAGCTTCTGCTTATCCTGGGAAGAGGACCCCAAGGGACACTTATCCTGGCTCTTTTTCAGCTTGGGAGAAGGAGCAGCCTAGCTGGAGGTCTGCTTGGTCGATTGTAGCTTATAGGACTCCTGGATGCCCACCCTGGTATCCTCTATTGCCAAGCCCACTTGCACCACACAAAATAGCCACTTGGCTACTGGGGTCTCGTAGGTTGTCTGGGCTGCCATTACCAGGTGGAGATCTTCCTTAAGGCCCCTCTCAACCCAGAACTTGAAAGACTCTTGGTCACCTTGTACGACCTGGTTGAGAGCCTCCATGTGGGTAATGTAGCAGAGGATGCCCTTAGTCTGTTTGGTATTGATCATCTCCCTTATAGCCTGGGGTTTGGTGGTAAAGGCCATAAAGTATGTCTTCATAGCCTCCATGAAGTCATCCCAGATTGTGGTCTGTGGGTCCAGCGGTGGGCGTTGGCTTGCAACCAGATCCACGCCGTACCCGTCATGTATGTGGACTCAAACCTGGTTTTGATCCAGTCATGGGGGAAGGCATAGGCTTGGAGGGCAAAGTAGTTCTCACATTGCTCGATGAACTTCCTTATGTCCTCAGCCTTCCCTGACAACTTCTCAGGATCCACTGGCTTAGGACCCTTAAAACTGGCAGACGGGATAGGAGGTGGGGATGGGGTTGAGTGGTTGGATGGAGGAGCTGGTGGGGCAGTTTGCCCAAGAACTTCCTACATAATCCACCTGACATCACTCTTATTGAGTGGATGAGGAGAGGTTAAGTGGGGAGGTGGTGTGAAGGAAGCAAAGAAGGTAGGCCCATAGGCCCTATAAGGTCCTGCAAAGGCAGAATAGGCTGGGGGCAGAGTAGAAGTAGGGGAGATGTGGCAGGAAGGTGGCTGAAAGGAAGGCAGACCCCTGTAGAGACCCATTAGATGAGTAGGAGGAGCAGAGACATGGGTGGTCTGGTCATCTAGGTCTATTACCTCATCAGGGTTCCTAGAAACCAGAGGAGAGACATTGGAGCTATAGTCCTCCTTATACTGATAGTACAGGTCCTTCCACAGCTTGGTGTCATTGTTGGCCTTCATCAGGTCTTCCCTAAGCTTTACCACATCTTCCTTCCTCGAGGTAGACCTAGCGGAAAGGGCCTCATTGTCAGCCCTGAGGTGCAGGATCTCATCCTTTACCTCGCTAAGCCTAGCTTAGAGAGGTACCTCACCCTGCTCTAAGACTTATACTCTGGCCTTTGCTTCAGCCAGGTTCGCCGTCAGAGTGACAATTTGCTCATTAGGGGAGGTTAACAGATGTATAGCCTAGTCTGCCAAGTGTTGACGGAGCTCTTCTAGTCTGCGGTTAAGGTCCTGGACCACATCCTGATGAGCTTTGTTTAGGGTGTTCGTGTAGTCCAACTCCCGCTGAGCAAAAGTTTCACACTCCTTCTGGATCTGCTCAATAGCAGACATGAGCAAGTTTATCATTGATAGGGGAAAAGTGATGGACAACTTGGGGAGGTGTTTGTAGATGGTGCGATGAAGGACTATGGTGGTGTAAACAATGGACGCCATATCATCGTGTTGTTTTTGGAATTCCTCCTCCATATCTTGAAGAGCCCATCGAAAAGGCTCTTCCCCAAGGAATTGCTAAGCCTTATATAAGGCTTGCACAGTAGCCATATAATTGTCGATGACCATCTTCTAGTGCTTGTTGGTATAGGCTAACTCAGCGGCATTAAGGTTGATAGTAGCCTCCTCATGCATTGACATATTGGAGGCTGACGAGCGTGTGGTCTAAACTGTTCAGGCTGAAGGGTAGGTGAGCTGTGTGCCCACAAGAGCAAGAGAGGATACATCAGGCATCAGAACTTCAGAAGAGGAAGAAACCATCTTCTTTAAAGAATATAGTATGACAGATCACCCTATATGGTTCATATATGACTCAGTAAACATACCTCAGGCACGCTTCACAAACGCTACTGAGTAAACTCAGATATCTTGGCTAAATGAAAGCTTAACTAGAAGATATTGTTCCTACGATGAACAAGGTGGACTTCAAGTAGAAGATGAGAAAGATGAATATATTCTTTAAGGCTCGAAGATAATTTAAAGGCTTTTACAATGGTGATCGCCAAGAAGACAAGTAGCTATGTGCTCAAGAAGGAAGGAAGGAAACAAGACAAGACAAGAACAACTACGCACTTATATATCCCATCCTTCACCCGAGCTGACAAAGAGATGACAAAGGAAATAGAAATACAAAGAACTAAGACCCATTCTAGACCATCTCCTGATTCCTAATCGCCGAAGCCTGTAGAAGAGTCTAGAAAGGATAGGACGTGATTAGTACTTGATTTGACCTAATCGCCTATCACTCTCTTAGGCCTCACTCCTAATTAGTGATAGTCTCTTGCGATATAAGTCTGATCACCTGATCATGACCTCATAGCTAACTAGGCCAATATTGCGTCATGCCGATAGCCAATCACATGGTAACTGTAGGGCTGACTTCCTATACATAGTCAGGGCTAATAGCCAAGCTACACTATGCTATGCCACGCTACGAGGTCATGTGATAGAGGATCGTCTCCATAGTGCTTAACACAATGGTGAAGGGTAGAGACGGCATACTCACATGTTAACAATCTAAGCGTAACCTCCATCATAGCGTATCGTCCAGGTACCTTGATGCTGACTACTACTGGTGTCCATAACAGTAGGAGTGTATGACTATTATTGCAGCGTTTATAGTAGGTGCAGTCTTTTTACCAGCTAAGGGTGACACTAGTAATAGTTTCTGCTCATAGTATAGGAGAAGGGAAAGAAGAACCTGATTTTCCCTAGAGCTTATTTTACATCCCATACCCCCAGTGGGGTATCGTACTAACTAAATAGCATATGACATAACTGAAAGGTACAGGATAGTTCCTCTACTCTAGCTAGTCACCTTACAAAAGACAGAAAAATCCTCTACTCCTACTGCTTACATTACCTATCCTTAAATAAAGAAATCCTCCTCAGCTCCCTCTTGTAACCTTTCTCTAAGGATTGCGACGGTCGCATCTATTTCTTGTCAGTTGGTAGCTAGGTTGGTCATGCAATGTGACCATGTAAGACTGGGCTTAGGTGCCAATGTGCCCTTATTAAGCAAGGTGTGAGTAGTTTTTATAGTTGCTTCATGCTCAGGAAGTGTCGGGCCAGGTACTGATCGCTTAGCCAATGTTGTACAATTTTTCCTACTTTGGTTCACTCTCTGGGCAGCATATGAACTACTCCTAGGGGCTATTAGAGATGTGAGGTAGGGTACTTTAGTGATCAGGGTAGGAGGTAGTGCAGGGTATAGGAG
>JABYPW010001854.1:0-13355 GCA_016880775.1 Phymatotrichopsis omnivora | reverse complement strand
CCCCTCCCTAACATTTATTTAAATTATAGATTTTACATAATAGTTATTAATCTAGGGTCCTAAAGACCCTCTCAACCTGAAGACTCTATGATATAGCTTTAATATCTTATTATAGTTAGACCTTATAGAGGTTATATAGCAGAACTAAACCTGAAGGACAAAAATCATTGAATTGCTTATATCATTGTAGAAGACTACCATTTTAGCCCTATTCTTATAACATATCCCTAGCTCAGTAGTAACTTAGAAATATCAGAGTATATAGTATCTCTCTTATTATTAATAAAGATATATAATGATAGGTAAATAAATTGAGTAGTTTCCAATAGTTAGTAGTTATAACTAAGTTAGAGATTTAAGCTTCTAGGAAATCTTTAACTAGTATAACTAAACTTTGACTAAAGTACAATTGTATAAACTATTTCCTTAGATAAACTATTTATAGGCTAATTAAACTCTTAAAAGATACTCAAAAGATCTACCTCCAAAAAATGCTTTAGTAATTTACTAATAATTAAGGTTATAGCAAGTCACTTATGTAATTAACAAATCTTTAATCATATTGAAATAATTTCTTTAAGGTTATATTAACTTTATATAGGTAGATTGCAAGGTATTTTATATTTATAAGTATTGCATTATTAGCTAAGAATGTGGAATAAGACTCTAATATTGATTTACAGATATTTTGCTCCATATTTAGTTGTTAGAAAATGATTAAGATAATACCTAATACTCTTTATACAAGTGCAACTAGTGTTTAACACTACTCATATTACAGTACTAAATGTCCAATAGTATATTGACTATGGTAGAGAGGTTGTACTATGTTATCAGAGTTTCTCCAAATAGTCAAATACAAGTAAATGTTAGGGTTTTTGTAAACTAACCTTAATTAGTAGTATACAATATCAGAAATAAGTATTTTATAATTGCCTTTATCTATAGAGAACATATAGAAAAAGAAATGGCATTTGAATAAGCTAATAAGAAGTTACAATTTTAGGGGGTTAAAATCTACAAGGCCATTTTGTGTATATAAAAGTCTACTTAAGTAAGGTAAAAAATAGATATCTTAGAAAATAAATCCCTTAGTTAGCATAACCCTTAGCTATAACATATAGAAATAGCCTTAGAGATATATATAGTACTAGATACTAATAATTAACACTCTATGATTATTCACTTTAGTGATTACTAATATATGACTAAGACTCAATAAATATATATTATTAGGTATCTAATACCTAAAAATTTATTATATATCCTCCTCTGTAGCCCTGACCTACCAATGTTAGGTAGTTTTAGAGCATAGCCATATATGTAGATCTTATTTATTCCTTCCCTAGTCTTGTACTAAATTGAAAATAGAAATCTAATTCCCCTGTATCCTAACCTACCAATGTAATATATACATTTAAATTCTTAAGTCCTATATATAATGCCCTTTTAGTATACCTCTTCTTGCTATGAAGAGCAAGTAAAAAAAACCTACTATCATTTACTATTTAATATATACCAGGGCTTCTAGGATAATTATTTAGAGAGCCTTTATACTGAACTTACATTGATCCTAGACATAACATTTTGCTAGTCCCTAATAGTACTCTTTAGCTCCTTCTTGTTGCTTGCAAGCCCTTTACTATATAGTAGTAGATGAACTAGACCCTTATAGACCTCAGGGTTATAAGCTAGCATTCCTAACAAAAACTACTAGTAGTGGTAACTCTAGTTGTACCATACTCTTAAAATCTTCATTATAAGATTCGTTATCAAGTTCGTCATCCTCTAGTATCTCATATTCACTTCTATAGGACTCATCACTAGAGCTTGGGGCATTGGAGATCAGATACTCTATTGGGAGTGGTAATCATGCAGGAATACCACATTTATACCTTTTTATAATGCTTTGAGCATGCTAAAGGTGAGCTTTTTGTTTCTAGTAGGTATAACTGATTGTCGTTTTCGTTTGGTACTACATGAAGAAAGAATTCTACAAGTGTTATCTTGACAAATAAGCATTCCAAATGTATTCAATCAGACTTTCAAATGTATGTCTCAAAACATGATACATCACTCGATCTTGGCATCTAGACGGCTTTTAGCATTGACTAAGCATATTTCTAGCCTCGTCTGAAATTGATCATTCATCTGGCTTCCATACAAAATTGCTCCTTTTCTAAGGAACGCAGAGCGCTAAAATCGCAAATTATAAAATCTGCTTCTATAGAATTATTCTACGTATTCAAGAGAATAATTCTATAGAGCGCCTTCTTTTATTTTGGTTGTTGTGGGGTGTCGGCATTCTTTCGCCAAGCAACCCAATCACCCCACTCAACCGCACCAGCTGCAAAACATCCCGCGAGTAACTGGAATTCCATCCGTCAAAAATACAAATTACATGCACTCATCAAAGCTATGCACAGTCCGAAACTTCCATCGGCACTCCTGCAAGCTGTGCGCAAGAATACGACAAAACTACTACCGAAAAAATATTAGGCTCAATGAGAAGAGGCTCCGGCTTAACTCACGTCAAAATAAGCTTTATCCCCGATGATCTCGACGCGTTTGTCTGCACGTAATATAGATATATGATATGGCGCAGAACTAGGCCCACTGCATGTATCGCACTCTTCTAATACATGCGTGTAATCTGCTTCGAACGCAGCCATAGCCTCTCAATAATCTTACTCGACGGAATCGACGCCAATAACTAAAATTTATGTGAATAAATTTTGCAATCCTGCTAGAACATGCAGCCGTCGTTGTTGAGGAAAATTCTATCCAATTACCAGCGGACTTGAGGTCGTACACAACCACAGAAATGTAATTATCGCTTCAGACTCGAGCGATTGCCTATGATCTATTTCTCAGGAACCTTTCACTTCCTGGGCGATTGGGACAGGCAGTGGACAGGAATGCCATTTTCGCAATATCCACTCTAAAATTACATTATTGATTCTGGAGGATCGCTCACAGTTATCTTACAGGCAATCTAGGAGAAAACTCAACTTTTTCTCCTAATCTATTCAAAATCTACTCTAGATTACAATCTCCATAATCGAAAAAAAAAAACCGCCTTTGCTTTATCCGAAAAAACTTTTCCTTTTTTCATACATGCACGCCGGCCTCTTCAACCGGTTTCGTTCCTTCACCCGAAACTTCCTTACACTCCTCAATCTCTTTACCAGCTTCCTTGGGATCCACTTTCTCTTGTTCTTTGTACCTCGATTCTCCCTCCTCTTCGCCGACACGCAAATACTCATGCATAGCCCCAGCCGACGAAGGCTTCGCATATTCCGCCCACGAAGACTCTTCGATCTCATATCGCATGAGTAACGGCTTGCCAAGAGCTTGCAGAGCAGTCTCTTCATGTTCCCGAACTTTCCACACGACACGTGCAATTTCCTCCTGAATCTTTGCCGACACGTTCGCCATGTCAATATCATATTTCCATCTCCCACCCGCAGCCGGCAAATATCCCCGGTCGATCGCCCCCGCATACAGAACTCCCAATTCCAGCGCAATCTTCGGCAGACACAAAAGCGAAACGGTTCTTCCTCCGGTAGTGACCGTGAATGTTATCTTGTCCTCATTGGTGTTTGTCAGCGGCGCCAATGAGCTGCCCTTCAGCCCAGATCGACTCTCACTCTCTTCGTGTATTTCCAAAAGCCTGTTGTTTCGGATACGACTCCAGACAGCGTGTTCATCGTTGGGAAACTGAATATCACGGATTAGCATGCTCAGCGTCACCAGTTCTTGGCACAATTTGTCCGATTTAGAAATATCCGCAGGTCTCAACTTGGTCTTGAATTTTCCCTTGTTCCACGCCATCATTTCCAAGATCTGTGACGACAAATTTATACCGCAGAGAAACAGCTCGCGGAGCACTTTATGGTTCCCATCTTTCGGTTCGTCCCTGCGCACGACCTTTTTTTTATTCTTCCCGTCCACACTGTATAGGATGGCTAATTTTTTCCGCATATACTCATACAATTCCACCCAAAGCTTGTCTGGATGACCATCGCTGTCCTCGACGTTCCTCTGGCGCTTAAGCTCTTTCAGGTACATATACCAAAACAAGTATTCTGTGGGCGGTGTTTTAGCACGGAAACCTCCTGCGAGTTGCTTTGAGGTCGCCATGTGATGCAGAAATTCCTCGATCGATGATTCATCAATAGTGTTCAAGTAAACGAGATTTCTCATATACCCTGCTGGAAGCCTATCTTCAATATACGAAACAAGCGGATCTTCTTCCTCTGTATCTACCATATCGGAGGACATATGTAGCGCCAGCACTACCTTGAATCTAACCTCGAAATTCTTGCTGGTGGTGAAATGTATCAGTTGCCCCAAGTCTCGTCCTTGTAATGCTCCGGTATTTGGCCACTCTATCGTCGGATCATCTCTCTGCCGTTTTTTGCCTTCCTCTTTCTCGGTTTTTGCTTTCAGCTTTTTTTCGGCTCGCCGCCCCACTCGATTTTTGAGTGGACTTTGTGGAACAGGATTTTCAAATGTCCCAACAAGATCGTTCAGTTTCTCTGCCAAAGGCTTTGGCTGGATATTAAGTTCTTCTCTTTCCCGCCCCGTATTAGTCTCGATTGAGTATTTTACCGAAGCCGCGAACTTTGGATCCTCGAAATCTAAGATTTCGAAAATTCGTTCAATGAATGAATGAGCTCGCTGCGCTTGGGACATTTCCGTGAACGATATGTCGTCGTCAGCCTTACAATGGTCTGATGGAGAAGTATTTTGCGCTGGAGATACACGTTCGTTTGACGGAGCACTTCTGCTTTCTTCCAAAATCTTCGCGGCATTTGGCTTTGGTGAGAATGAAGGGTTTTCAGTTGGCGATTCAATGCTGCCTGTGTTCTCCATAAGATTTTTACGCTGACCAGGTTCCTTAGCAAACGCAGTATCCTTTACTTGCTCAGAACGTGTCGAAGCCTTGGCAGACTTCTTTTTCTCTTTCTCCTTCTTCTCCTTCCTCATCGCGGGTTTATTCGCTATCTCCGGTTTCCCTTCGTTATCGGCTACTTCCTCCGTGGGCTTCTTCCTTTCGTCATTTGCTTCTTCCCCCGCGGCCTGTTTCCTTTCGTCACCGGCCTCGCTCTTTATGGGCTGCGGCTGCAGATTCTCACCATCGCTCTCTTTCTCCGTGCGCAGTCCCAAAAAACAGCGAATGTTCTTCAACCATATACCCTCCACTTGCATTATCTCCACGGACTCAGCCGCCGAAAGAAATTTGGCACGCTCCTTTGCATAAGCCCAAAGATTTTCCTCAAAAGTTGCGTCGAACGAGATACACGATGCTGTCCGACAGTACTCCATGCCAAGTTCAATCCATCGCTCATCTAATTCATTCCTGGCCAAGCGCAGAGCATGCTCCGCCAAACAGCGAATACCGCCCGTAATATAGTAGTACCATTCGGCGCGTTCTGTAGCATGGCGTATCTGTTTCTCTCTTGACTGATCTGTTTCGGGTTTCAAACGAGCGGCAAGCGTTGCTCTCAGTGATAAGCCGTAATCCAGGAACAAAATGTAATCCTTCAGGATTTCCTTTGATATATCAGGCACTTCCAAGAGTCTGTAATTGTACCAAGACTCGAGTTTTTTCTCTTGGTTTTCGGTAAAGTCTACTCCAAATCGAGTAGATGCTGGAGAAGCAGTAGGGTTCCTTTTTTCCCGTTGTCGCGTGCTTCTTATCAATGCTGCCATGGACTGCGAATACTTTTCATACCAAGATACAATGTCGGTGAAACCATCTATCCACTGCGAGGGAAGAGACAGCGACTGCCGTTTTTGCCTTTTAGCCCTTTTATCGGTTTCCAAAAACTCGGATTCCTTTGAAAATCGGCGCCTCTGCGTCTGTAGACATTCCCGCGCTTCCTCCATTGACTCTGCAGTAAGTTTGCCAGATTTCATCAATCTAGTCAGCTCTACGTCAAGCACGACCATGAAACAGAAGCTACGACACCAAGTTTGATTAGCTAACCACTCCTCCATCTCCGTCATCAGAACAATCTGAATTTCTTCAATTTCCTCGTTTTTGGATTGGAAGACGGGCTCTCGCTCGGCATTGGCAGTGCCTCCAACGAATCTCTCGAGAGTTCTCCACCAAGTTGATCGCAGTTCCACAAAGATCTGGCTTTCTGTATTAAGTTCAGGTCTTATTAGCCATCCATCACATCAATGTGTTAGATGCAGACTGCCTAGCCTACGAATAAATGACCCGATTGAAAAGATACGAAAAAGAAGAAGCAGATAGCGAATATAACAGATAAATAAAAAGAGAAAGAAAGAAAGAAAGAAAGACAATATAAAACTCACGCTTTTCGTTATCGCACAACCATATAGTAGCGTCGTACAACCCGATAAGAGGATAAATCATGTCCGTACAATTTCTGGTATCGTTTTTCGCATTGTTCAGAAAACTCTCCAGCTTGCAAAACAGACAGTATTGATAGCGCTGCGTCGCGCTTCCGAGATACTCATGCGCCGGCTCCGCGCTTCCAGGCAACAATGTGTGGAGCGTGGTACGCGTCTATATATGCGAATCCCGTCAGTCCAAACTCCACACGCACCAAACCCACAGAGAACCCTGGCCACCGAATATGGAACAGAAGAACTAACCTTCCTCATTAAAGGTTGCAACAATAGTATAAATCTGATCCCTGCCTGCCACCGATCTCGCAGTTCGTCTGCATCCACATTTTTCTCTGGATTCGTCTGGAATATTAAATCGAAACAACGTTTTTGCAGTAGGTTGAGGAAAAAATATAGCGTGCGAAGCACGACCACTCTGTATACCGTCGGACCTACTGGTACCAGGTAATTTTTCAGAAACAATGTCAGATCGCAGACGCTTTTGAGTTGGCGGTAGAGGAATACGTTTCGTGGACGAGTAAACACTACGCCGTGTTAGCGCAACAAAAATATAATAGCGCATCGGGACGGCGATGTACTGGGACAGTGGCATAATTCATCGGATGGGGATGACCGCCTAGGCGCGGTCTGTGGATCTGGCATTTGGAGGTTCAAATTATAGAATGAAGGTGATTGAAGATATTTGAAATAAATAGAAAATAGATAAAAGATAAAAAAAAAAAAAAAAAAAATTGTAGTAATAATACTCGTTATAACAACGCGAAGCAAGCCATTTGCTAAACAGAGAAATGGAAAAAAAATATGGTGTCGTATGACGGCTATTCAAGGCAGAAAATAATAGGACATGTAAATTAGCTGAACGGATTATCGGAAGTTGAGGTAATTGTGAGAGTTATGTTTGAGAGTATACATTTACATGTACATGTACATGTACATATACACGTACTGGTACAACACAAATTTTTACGGTCCGCCTGGGATTCGTGTCCTTTTTTCTGACACTAGGCCCATATGCTATCACTCATTCTTAACGCGTCAATCGAATAAGAGCAGTAACGCAAGTAATTCCTGCAAGATGCATATACAGAGTTTGGATACAGGTCTTCTAAATCTGAGCAGCTTTCTAAATTTTGAGATGCGGAGTCACTCCCCTTCACTCTAATTTGAGCAATTTCCTAAAACTGGACATTTTAATCCTACAGGGATTAATCCAGTATTTATGGAAGCCTATCAGTTGTAACGCCAAAATGACCGAAATTCTTCAGTACTTATGCTTACATTCAGCGCGTGCATTTCATATCTCCGATGCGAAAGTGCCACAGTTTGGGTATTTATCATGCTTGGAAGTTACGAAAATGCTCCATTATATCTCATATATTTACGGCAAATATGCCTCGACATGATAAGAAGAAAACAATTCACCTACAAAAAAATCAACCAAATTAAATTTCTGATGAACGTACTCAGCCTATTGAATTTTTTGGCGATCGAAGCCTGGGTTTTATCTAGCTCGATTTGTATCAGCTTATTGCCAGAAATAACTATATATATGGTAGAGCTTGAAATTTCTCACGAATTTTTTCTGAAATTCCACGTTTTTGTCCTGAAGCAAAAACTCATACGCCACATGAGACGACTTTATCTCAACGTTAACTTCAACTAAATTGTCTTGGGACGAGTGGTTGGGGTCCGGCGTTGTTTTCCCCCCTACTAATATAAAAAAAAAAAAAAACCGTTTCATTTCTTTCCTCCATTTCTTTCCTCCATTTCTTTTTTAAACTCTTGGTGATGCCTAGTAGGAATTTGACCGCATCCTGCACGATTCCAAACATCGCCAATTATCTTTACTGGTCTCTAGCTCAATTTGAAAGTATTGAAACCCGGAGAATTATGTCCGAAATTTCGTAGAACAATGAAGCTCCAGTACATCCAAGTACATGTACCAAGTACATGTACATGTTAATAATCAAACCTCCAGATCCGATTATCTGCAAGAAATAAGAAATTTGCAAGAACTGCAGCCAAGAAACTCAGTGATTACAACAATTTTTTCCAGAGCAATTCACCATTTGAATGCAATATCATTTTAGCACAGTTTAGAAAATATTGCGGGAATATAATTTCAACGCCAAAGAAATTCGGGAACCATTCCGAGATTACGACAGGGAGTAGATCTGGAACAAGCCTCTCGATTGTTTTATTTATGTGCGTGTAGATGTACATGTATGTGTACTCGAGGGGAATGAAAAGTGCGGTGACACTTTGGTGTTGGTTCAAAACTAGCATAAACTTAGTCATACATAACATTTTATCATAAAACTAATCACATGACTACTTGGCGCCAAGACGTCGCCGCACTGTTCATTCCTCCGAGTATATACATAGAATCTATCCACAAGCAAAAATATAAACTCGAGAACCAAAATTTCGTGCATTGGCTATATGACCGAAGGCAAAGTTTAAATTTCCCCACCAGGCAAGCTTTCAAGGCCTCCCTTCGCCGAAGTAGAAAGAACTTTCTCGAATGTTTCGGTCACGTCCTTGCAACGAATGCACTGTTCCACTAACTGTCGATACAATATAGCTATAGCGTTTCGGATGATGATCGGAGTTCTTTGCTCTACGATTCCTACTATCTGCATTTCCTTTCTCAGATTTGCCAAAGCCAAAAGACTGGCTACAGTAAATGGGTTTAAAAACACCGCGGTGTCACACATACCCAACCCTCTCCAACTTCTCGTTTTACATGTACCGGTACCGTGGCGGCATCCGCTGCACAATTCGACCTGTTTTGCAGGGTTTCCTTTGTAGGATGTTGTTGAACTCGTAACGCATCACGCTGGGCCGTGAACTGACTACTTTTCGTCACGTTCAAAATAGGTAAACTATCATTTGAAATAGTACTAATCTTCAACATGCGTCAATGCACACGCTACCACTCAATCTCTCATTTCCGGAACACGTAAATTACGAAAACAAACAATTCTCAAAAACGCTAAAATCTCAAATGGCTATGTTCCTAACATGAAAATGTAATATAGCGAAAATAAATTGGCTGACTCTCAAACTTCTCAAAATATAATTTATTAAAATTAACTATAACCGCACTATCATGTATAAATCATAAACGCCATCTCGTGGAACTTCCAATATACCATTCTCCTCGCAACTTTGTCAAAACAGATATCATTCCCGCGCCTTTTTTTTTTTTTTTTTTCGTTTCCAAATTGACCGAATAACTCATACCTCCCGCCACCCCTTTGATCATCCTTTTCGCATAGATACCAATGATAATTACGTTTAAGTGTCGGTGACTCTACTCAACGGCCACCTCATCCATTCTTCCCATCCTTCGCCAACCTCATTCTTAATCCTCAGCACTTCCCACTTCGCCCTCCCCCTCAGCCACCACAACTTATCGGCACATCTCATAATGGCGAAATAATGGGCGAGAATCACCAGCGCCCTGGGTCGCCCCACCTCCAAAAGCTCGACAAACTTCTCCTTTATCGCAATTGGCCAGGCGAAGAGAGCGGAGATCCAAACCCCCCCAATTCCGCAGCTACCCGGCGTAGACCCATTGTTCGCCGACGTAATTTGAACGAAGATCTTCTGTAACTTATGGATAGCTGAGTAGTACAGGGTGGACACCTCGGTGTCATGAAGCTCTTCGGGAAAGGGGGTTTTCGGCGAGGGTGTACAGAGCTCGAATAGGGCCGATATGGCGGTGCCGGCCGCGATTTCAGCTTCGGTATAATAGGGTTTCGGCACAGAGTTAATGGGGGAATGTCCTTGTTTGAGAAGTGGTGATAGCGGCCCCTTTTCGACCCAATGCGAGACTTCTCTCAAGATCGTATGCATTCCGCGAGTCAGGGATAGCCAGTTTATCGAATTCTCCGGGTGAAGGCCCGAGCTTGCCGGCAAGGAAGGATACGGCGGCGAATAGTGCATGTGTGTGCCTTGAATCGCCATAATCATCTCGAGGCTTTGGACTCCCATGGCGTACATAACAACGAGGGAGGAAGATATGAATAGAGCGTGGCAATTTTCCCCCGAGAGCGTGGAGAGGGCGGCGTTCATCTGGGAAATGGCCTTGTCGTGATGCTGCGCGGCAATGAACAGCCAGTTACGTTTCGCGCGCCTCGTCGAAGCGGCTCCTTCCGTTTCGTCGCTCACGCTGCCGCCACTCCCCCGCTTATCGACCGTCTCCAAAAAATGCATGTGCAAGCTCGTGACAGCCAGTACGGCATGCATACAGAACTCGTTCTGGAACGCGATCTTCGGCACCGTCTTCTGCCAAACATATTCCACGTCACTCGGCAGGCGTTCGTAATCCGAAATCGTTTTGTACACCTCGGTGGTGAAGTGATGCATTAGCTCCAAGTTCACCAGGTTAAGTTCGGTTGGTGATGGCCATTGCGTATCCGCCGCCATCGGAGGCCCCGGATATGCGTGCGGATGCGCAGCCACACCCAGTGGTTGAGGTTGGCCGTTATGGCCTCCGTGGTGATGAGGCTCCGGAGGGACAATAGACATCAAGGAGCAGCCTGGAACCACGGTAGGCTCGTAGGTCCCCTGTAACACATTTCTTATTGCTTCAGGCAAACGCGCATGAGGAGGCACCATCGCCCGTGGATGAGGTACAACCGTCGCCGGTGGAAGAGGAGACCACGAAGCCGAGGCTTGCGGCATCAATGTCGGAGGAGGTGAGGGGAGGGCGAAATTGCACTCGATCCCATGCTTGATGCAGTTCCCACAGGAAGGGTGGACCTCATCGCACTGGAACTCTATCAGTCAGCCATCGTAAAACGAAAAGCCAGTCGAAAAACAAGTAATAGCTTCGAGAAGAGCGGAAGAAGCAAGATACTTGTGCAAGCAGGAGCAGTCGCTATGGGGCTAAGTAGAAGCGATCAGCGTAAGTGCGGCATGCGACGTCTACGTACCTTGATCCTGCGCTTTTTACACCTCCCGCACCCACTGCGACTCTTCGTATGGGACCTCCTGGGCGGCATCGTTCTCCCACCTCAGCAATTTTCGCTCGTCTAGTCGCCTTTGATGGAAAGGAAAAATTAAAGGTGTCTCTAGAGTGTGTGTGTTTTTCGCACTGGCCAGCAGCTGGACAAGGCTGGAGGTGAGTGGGAGTTGTCTTATTTCAACGATAAGAATACGAATACGAATACGAATACGAAAGAACCGACAGAGAGGCTGAGCATTACCAAATGATGTGGCCGCGTTGGCAGGGTATGTATACAGGGAATGCGATGGGACGATGTGACCAATTTTAATACTACATACTCGTACTTTGCACTCCATCGCGACTTTTCCCCTAAAAAGAGTTGCACGGCAGGCAGGACGCCGGCTACAGGAAACTCGATTTTTTGACCATTTGTGGCTGCGACATGACGCGTTATATTATAACTGTAACAGGTTTTCCATCGTTCGGAAGTGCCTTACAGTCTAGCTATGTACTATGTACATACCTGAATTCCGCTCGATTAAAGCCTAGAATCCAATCAAGCAAGGACTGGTAAGTCCATACCTCATGCAGTCTGTGTTTCAAATACTACGGTTGAGATGTCTTCCCCCCAAACGAATGCTGCGGTTATAGCAACTTTGGTACCGAAACGAAAAATCAATTGGGCGTATATCTCTTCACGCCGACCGCATGCGCAACCTCGCTTGACTAAATGAAGAAAGGCCAAAGGGTAAATCGAGTATTTACTCACCATCCATCCGTCGAGACTTCCGTATTCCTGACCGCATCATGAAAAGGCACCATCCACAAAAAAAACTTCTCGTCTGGCCTTTATTTACAATCCGACAATTATCTCATACTCTCGTCTGCTACAGAGGGAGAAGAGAGAGCACTCCTTTTATATGCTTTTCCGGCTGTCTCTCCTCCTATTAGCCAGCGGCCTCTGCCTCTCCATCCAATTGCAACTACCCCGAACCAGATAGATAAGCTTTTGTTATATGCAAAGTTGGTAGAGCAACACTGACGCCGTACAGAGCTAGGCAACACAAATAATGCAGTCATGGATTAGGATCCAAAGTGCATGAAAGAAGTGCTGGGAGGTCTATGTAAACAATCCCTAAGAAGCAAGAATAACGAGGCAGGATTGAAACCGAAGGTGATGCGGACGAACAGACAAACAGGGCAATTCTTTCACCGATTTTGTGGCAGTGCACTAAATTATATTCGCGGTCCACCTGTAAGGCACGCTGTGTTTTACATGTACCTATGACCAACGGTTTCCTGATACCTCATTTTTGTGGCGGTGTAGTCTATTAATCTCCCACCCGGACAATACCGGCAAGACCATCACAAATTCGCATTCAAGCGTATCATGGCAAGAACACAAGAAACTAACCCAAGGACTCCTGGGAAACATGGAGATCTTTTTTATTAAACCAACATTCAGGGTCCTAAAATCAAGCAAGGTTACGCTTTTTTTTTTTTTTTGTTTTTTTTCTTTCTTTTTTTTTTTTGTTCGGTTTTGGCCAAGTGTACCAGATTTTTCCGTTCGCGTATGATAAACGACGAGAGTACAAGAACGAAAGTCTAGCTCATGCTTTGTTGTAACTTCCTTGCACCATCAAATAGGCAGAATTGATGGAAAGGAAAGTTGCTACACCACACAAAATTGAAGTGCACATATCAACTTTCCCTCTCCACCTACTTTGTCCGCTGAAATCACTCCTTGTTACAGATACCGATGAAATATTAGTATATGAAAGCGCCCTGAAAGATAATACATTTTTTGAAATAAATAAATAAATAAATAAATAAATAAATAAATAAAAAGAGATATAGCTATATATATATATATAAAAATAAGAATAAAAATAAGATTGGTTCCCGCAACCACCACGGCACCTAATTTTAGCAGCTTAGTTTTTAGTTTTTGCCGCATCGGATTCATTCAAGATATATTAAGTATTTTTTTTTTTTTTTTTTTTTTTTTTTT
>JABYPW010001853.1:0-13360 GCA_016880775.1 Phymatotrichopsis omnivora | reverse complement strand
GAAAAAAAAAAAAAAAAAAAAAAAAGGTGGGAAAGAGAACGCCCAAAATAAGGAAATGATGAAAGAGCCGAAGCGAAAATAATAATCGCTATCTCCCCTGGTGTGAATCCTTCTTCCAAAAATAACTTCTCCACCGCCAACTAACCGGTGGAGAAATTCTTTCCTCGACGCCAATAAGGGATCTTTCTCTGGGTGATAATGAATCCACATATCTGTCTCATCTTCATTAGCCATTACTCTACAACATAAATTTATAAAAAGAGGATAAGCGAACCTGATCCAAGTATTCGTCAAAACCATCTCTTTCACCGCCGCTTCAGCCTTATCAAAAACACACAACCCGAAACCTCCCGGCAATTCATGCTTCTCCGATGGTGTTGGTGGCCTCTCGAACTCATTGTCATCGGCACTTATTTCCTCCGTGGTGATCGTGGTAGAGGACTCCTTGAGTTCCGTAAAACCCTGTCGACACGACGTTTTCCGTGCCAAAGTGGTCACTTGAAAACAATCATCTGCAAATGGCGCGATCGCAGATTTTCCCGTTCGCTTACTTGAATTCGGATGCGACAAGCAAGGTGTTGTCGAATTTGCAGTGATAGGTGTAAGGGAACACGTCGAAAGATCAGTGGCCGCGGTGGCCGCTCCCGGATTCGAGTCTCCAAAGACACGGTCCAAGGATTGATAAACATCGTCGTCCAGATTCAATGGGAAATCCGATGACTCCCTGTTCACTAGACTGAAAAAGATATCTTCCGCGGCATCATACATCGTCTTCAACCCTTTTTTCGATAATTCTTTCCCAGAAATACGCTTCTTCCCCCTTCGCTCCTCCATCTCCATTAATCGCCATCGTTCTTTCCATTTGCCGACGCGCCTGAGGAATAGTATGTTTTCCCCTGTAAAGTCCTTTGTCGCTGCGAATTCCTCTAACCGATCAACGTCATCCCGAAGAGCCTTTTCTAATGCTGCGACGGAATATTTCGAGAACTTCGTTCGAACGGGTTCTTCGCGGGCCTTGCGTTGGAGGACTTTGAATTCGTGAATCTCGTAGAGAGGGAAGAAGAGAATGATGAACTCCATCGCAGCGAGACCAGGCACAAACCTGTAATCATGTGTGAGTAATCGTTCCCTCCACTTTTTTTGCTTTGCTGTTCTCCTTTGCATCCAATAGGATGGAGTGGGAAAAAAAAAAAAAAAAAAAAGGGATTGAAAAAAAGAAAAGAAATCAATAAAGCAATGAGCGAGAGGAAAGTAGCCCCAAAAACGAATGAATAAAATGCTCTTTCGGGGGCCTATGCCGAGTTATCTATAGAACGGATAAAATGTTTCCCTGCGGCTCTTGACGAGGCGAAGGAGACACAAAAAAAGAAAAGGGAGATAAAGGTATAGTAAACACAAGCTTCAGAAGCCGAGCAAGGTTCAGTATAACAAGGCCCAGGCAACTTTAAAAGAAGGAAGGGATCAGGAGTGCAAGGCCTAGGTATTTTTCAATTTGCTCATTTCCAGGGTATTCCTTGAGCAGCACTAGAATAAAAAATTCTTTCTTCTCGAACCTCGTCCCGTGTGCGTGTGCATGCGTGGTGTGTGTGGAAGGGGATACGTATCCAGAAGCAAGAAGAATGAGCGAAGAGTGATATAGAAAGACAAAAACTTACCAAAGATTCGGTGGCCAATACCAGTTCATCACATAAAACTCCGGCGTAAACCAAGTCGACGACCACAAGGGCAAGGCTGGAAGACTGATCGCTCCCACCCGCGTATTAGTATGCATGCATATACTCTGCTTCGCCGGTAAAAACAGTTTCAAAGAGCTTCGTAGACACCCTTCTCCGAGCAGCTAGAAGTACACAACAACGGCACCTCTCACCCCCCCGGCAGGACAACACATGACGCTCGGCCAACACCACCACCCTCACCCCCGTGCAAAGCTTTCAGGGTGCTATTGTCATATTTCTTTGCTTTTTTGCCTTCTTGCGTGGTTTCATCGAAAACTCGCGACCGGCCCGCCGACTGCAGGGTATAGGGTATGTATGCAACAGCCTGCAGGCGCGCATCGCAGCCTAACCGACAACGACAATGCCGTTCACAACACCGGAGAGAATCCAGGTAATGAAAACCCGCAGTAAAGCGCAAATGGCAGCGAAATCCCTTTCATACCGAAAAAGGGGTGCGTGCATAAAAATATGAGAGAGAGAGAGATAAGAGAGAAAAGCACCCACCTAAACAGAATCGCCAGGGTAGTCTGCAGTTTCCACTTATGCGTATCTTGGATCTTGCGTATCCTAAACAAAATAAAGGGTCCGAAACCGTAGGTCCATATGGCATGCCAAATGCCCGATGGAAACCTATGTTTTACGCGCGCGACGGGGGCTCCCCATAAATAAAGTTAGAACGAGTGCAGCTTTTTCAGGGTGGTGGCACATGTGTCATAGACAATTTAAAGGCGACACGAACAGAGGCATGGAAGACTCAGAAGAGAGGCGGCGACGCCAAGGCAGCAGTCAGGGTATCATGGTGGGAAGGAACTATCTGTGTAGCCGTGGGTGGGGTACGAATACCACGATCCAGCGCCTCAGGCTGACAGTAGCAGAGTGCTCCTTCGAGGCAGAAGGTGCAACGGAAAGATGGAAAAGAAAAAGGAAGGAAAACGTTGGCGCCACATACCACTCCCAGCCGGACCGACATTCAAAACCGGCTACTGGCTCCGACACGAGTCCGTAGCTGGCATGAAAGCGTCGAGATATGAGGAAGATGACTAGTGCTACCAGGATCTATTCCCAGCCCCCAGACAACCATGTCAGCAATAAGTCCCATATTTCCTTCTCCTTTTCTCTTACACCGTTGATTCGCCGCGGCGTCTTGGCGCGTTTATGCGACATGAATTCTCACTCCCACGGATGAAAAAAAAAAAAAAAAAAAAAATACGTTTCCGCCTTAGGGCTTCGTCTTACATACCTGTAAAGCCGTTCCAATGGCGATGATGATGTAGGTTTTCTTGAGGATGCACGTGTCCCGCCACGCTCTCCAGCCTCCCACGAGAAAGTTCGACCGAGATTTTCGAGGATGACGACTACTGTGAGATTCAACTTGCTGCGCCGAGTCAGGATGTTTCGAGCGAAGCCAGATCAGATGTTTTTGGGTCCAAAAAAGGCTCAGCAACTGCATGTTTTGCGCTTGGAAGAGCGCAATCCCAAGCCTAGTAATACGAGAAAGAGCAACATTAGCGCTCGGTGAAGGTTAAAAAAAAAAAATAAAAAAATAAAAAAAAAAAACTTGAGGTATGTAATTAATATAATACTAAGATGGCTTTCATGTCGCTCTACTTAATAAACCGACAATAGATGGAAGAAAAGGAAACGAGGCATACGGTAAACATATATTCATGATCCAGAACTCCAGGTTGCAAGGCAGCGATCCGTTCAAAGGATATATTAAAATATCGAAACTCAATTGCAAATGCAACATCGCCAACGCGGCGCAAACCAATGGAACATTCTTTAGCCGGATAAATGATAAATGCCGGTTCCTGAAGAAAACAACGAACGCAGCGACAAAGATTGCCGTCCATAGTAAGAATACGGTGAAGTATACCTTGCCGACATGATCAAGTCGAAGACGGCCATAATCGGGTGGTTCGTGTAATGGCTTCGGCATTATTGACGATGGATAATGTTTTTGATAGGTGATTGATGGTTGATGATTTGAAGAATGCAGACAGTCAAAGTAGAGACGATACAAGCGCTGCTTGTGTCGGACAATGTAAATTTCTGAATGGAATCCGCGCCAGGTTGCAGTGGAAAGACGACGCCGCCACCGTTCAATCAGACACAACAAAATAGTGACCCGCTCCCTCGTCACGGATGTCCTCATCCCCGGTCCAGGTATCACAACAGAAGGGAGAGCGTGGTCATGAGCGACGAACGGCCGGAGAGGGAAAAAACCCGGGGAAGATGACAAAAGTGCTTTGGGCTATATTGTACATCATGTATTTCCTCCACCTGGCCCGGGTTTATCCAATTAGCCAACATGTTCTTACGCGTTCAGAGGCAAGGCCCATTACCCACCACTTTTTGTTGGAGAAGGGGCACAAGATTCAAATACACGACATGGGATCCTCCTGATCGATAAAGGAAGATATTTTTGTCCTTTTTTTTTTTTTTTTTTTAAAAAAAAGAAAAAAAAAAAAAAAAAAAAAAAAGGTACGGTATGTACATGTACATGTATGTAGCATGTAAATAAAGAACGAAAGGAAATCTTGATACATGTCAAAACTATGTAATAAAAAAATTGCAAATGGAGCAGCGAACTATGGAATGCTGTGGGGAATGTGGATTTGGATTCCGAAAGAGACTCTGGTTGCGGTAATCTTGAGACGAGAGCCGATAAGCCGCTGCACGCAAAACATCGCACGCCATGGGTTCTGCAGCATGATTTTCCATTTATCTGAAGAGCTACAGAGAGTGGATGACACAATCCTGGGGAGAGATGCCCCAAGCAGTGTATCGACATCGCTTGAATTGCTGGTTTCGGGGAAGGGAGCGGAGAACAAGGTCTGACAGTGCAAGTAATGGGGCTATATGCGCAAAGGAATGTTCCGCTCGTCTAGCGAGAATTTAAACGATATTACATATAAGCCTGTTTTATCTAGTTTTATTACGAGTTGTTGCCTGGCAGCCGAGCGAAGGTTATTCGCGGAAAATCTTGGATCTTGTACGATTTGCATTGCATAGAAGTCGTATATTTAGGTACATGTATAGCAGTGGAGTCGGTGGACGAGATGGCCGAGGCACAGCAGAATAAACAAATAAAAGAGGTTGTTCTGGAAGCATCGCAGAACACATTTTGGGAGCAGGAAGCGAGGTAAAACAAAGACAATACGCATTGTCGAGGTCGTTGAATGGCCCATGTGGAGGTGGTGGCTGCATGTTTGGGAGCTAGAAATTTGGGGGGGGGAAACGGCTGCTTCTCGGAACCCCAGAGCCTTGGGTGCAGAAAAGGAGGGGAAGAGAAAAAAAAAAAGGAAAAAATAAATATATAAAAAAAAAAAAAAAAAACCATCTCAACGCTCTCAGCCAGCCCGCTCCATCCCCCCTGTCTCTCACTCCCACACGCTTGGTGACCCATCCACTCCTCAATGGGTTTCCCCCAAACCCATGGCTATTTGTCTCCTTCTTTCTCAGCTCTGTCTCGTCTGAAAGTCCTCTCGCTTTAGCCATGAAAACAACGGCCCTCCTGGGTCGTCGGGTGCCGTTGTTCTCTCTTCGTTTAGGAGCCTCAACCTCAACAACGGTACGTCATAGCTGCTTCAACCAGTCTTTGAGGGCCCCTCTCAGCTCAATTTCACGACGATATTTTACGAATTCCCATCAACGTGCTCGCTGGCCGCTTGTATCTCGGAAGGGCTGGCTGCTATCTATTGGGTCTTTTACGCTCGCTCTCGCTACCCCCGTCACACTCTCGAACAGCTCACCGGAGAATTCCACAAAAAGCCGAGATAATCCGGGTGAAGAGACGACGACGGAACGGCGAATGCTCCAGGCATCTGACGACGATCTTACGGAATCACGAAAAGTTTCTAAAGACTTACCCCTGCTTCCATGGATGTGGAAGAATGTTCGAATATTCATTGCAAATTGGGTCATTGAGCCCATAGCCACCGGGTTCAGGTTCATCTACCTAGTATCGATTTTTCTTCCAGTAATTTTCACCATTCCGGTAGTCTGTATAGGGCAGCGTATGCCGGAGCGGGGTGATGAGCGTTGTGGGACCCTTTTATGGTACTCCTTCCTTATACGGTCCTTGGAAAGAGCCGGGCCAACGTTCATCAAGGTTGGGGCACTGATCGCTGTCATTCTCTCTGAGGTTCACTATGTGCTTGAGTGGTTTCAGTTGGTCAAGGGATAACAGGAAAATCAGCTAGGACAATGGGCGGCATCGAGAACGGATATCTTTCCGACGGAGCTCTGCGACATGATGGCGAAGCTACATTCCAACGCCCGTGCGCACTCTCTCGCACAAACTAAAAAGATTGTATCACAGGCATTCGGTGGGAGAAACTTCGACGAGATATTCGAAGAATTCGATGAAACTCCTTTAGGTGCTGGTGCCATTGCTCAAGTATACAGAGCTAAATTGAAACCCAATTTCCGGCCTCCGAATTTGGACGACCAGCAAAAAAACTTCCGACATAATTTTCGGAAGTCGGTCGAGGTTCTAGTAAAGCATACGCCGCAAAATGCAGTGCCTTCCTCGTGGGTTGCGATCAAAGTTCTCCATCCCAAGGTTGACAAAATTGTTCACCGAGACCTCCAAATAATGCGATTCTTCGCAGAGGTGCTGAATGCCATCCCAACGCTGGAATGGCTGTCATTTCCGGGCGAAGTGGATCAGTTCTCTCACATGATGAGACTTCAAATGGACCTTCGTATTGAAGCAGCGAATCTTGCCCGTTTCAGGAACAATTTTCGGAACAGAACAACTGTGACGTTCCCGATGCCGTATCTAGCTTACACGACCCGAGAGGTGCTAGTAGAAGAGTTTGCTCATGGGATGCCCTTGTGCGCTTTCCTGGAGAATGGTGGAGGACCATTTCAGCAAGAGATTGCAGATATGGGGTTAGATGCATTCTTGGTTCGTATATTCATAACTTGTTAAGTCTAACGAGGAAAGAAGAAATAAAAGTTATTAATGGACTGTATAGCACATGCTCATAATGGATAACTTCATCCACGCCGATCTCCACCCCGGTAACATCATGGTCCGCTTTTACAAATCCCCACCCCTAAGCCTCCTCACCCGCTTCTCCATGATCTCACCCTCCTCCGCCTTCTCCACAGACACAACCAACCACAAAGAAGTTACCTCCGAAGTCCTAACCCGCCTCAAACCCCATTTCAACAATGCCACCGCCTGGAACGAAGAACTGTCAAAGCTCGACAAAGAGGGCTATCGTCCTCAAGTAGTTTTCATCGACACAGGACTCGTAACAGAACTCAACAACCACAACCGTCGAAACTTCCTGGACCTTTTCCGAGCCGTGGCAGAATTCGACGGATACCGAGCCGGAAAACTGATGATTGAGCGCAGCCGCTCACCCTGGTCCGTAATCGACGGGGAAGTCTTCGCACTGAAAATCCAGCACCTTGTCCTCGCTGTGAAATCCCGCACCCTCGCCCTTGGCAACATCAAAATCGGCGATATCCTAAACGAAGTCCTGCACATGGTCCGAACACACCACGTCCGTATGGAAGGGGATTTCGTCAATGTCGTCTTGTCAATGCTGCTGCTGGAGGGTATTGGAAGGAGTCTAGATCCAAATATTGATTTACTTAAAAGGTATGTCTTCTCCGGTCTATTCCTCGAGACAATGGCTGAGATTTGCGAAGTTCTTTGCCGATGTTGAGGTCTTTGGGGACGAGTACCGGCGCGCAGATGGTTAGAGGTCAGAGAACTAGTGAGGATGGGGTGTACAGCGGGAAAGATCTGTTCAGAGTCTGGTTTGTCCTTGAGACCAGACAGTTTTTGAATAATAGTATGGAGGATATCGAGAATTTGGTTAAGTATGATTTGTTGAGTCCAAATATATAGTGTATTTATGCAGAGGAGATAGAGGAGAGAGGAACATCGCAACTCTTGGGTAAGGTGTTTATTATTACTATTAATATTATTATTAAGGTTTGTATTGGGACCCTTTTTACTATGGCTTTGGAAGAGGGGGTTTGTATAACGGTGAAGCCGGCGCATGAGGAGGCATCACTGGTGCTTTGTGAGGTGAAGCCATTCTGTCACGTATAGTACTTTCTTATAGACACTGGGGCATAGAGCGGAAATGATAGAATCAGGTGGAATTTTCTTCAAGGATACAGTTGTACAAGTACATCTCTCTATTCGTGCATAAAGTAAGAAATATTACCGTTAAAATAATCATAGGGTATCACTCGCGCTGCCCAGGGTTGTGTGTGTTGGGAAAAGATACAAAAACTTTCTTTTGGGAAAAAGATACACGATCCCCTTGTTCTTGCTCTCTGCATGGTACCAACCTTCAACTTCCAGGCAAAATATTCGAACACGAGGCGACTCAAACACCCAATCTTTAATGGATCTGCTCCGAAAGCCAACGCCTTAACCATTAGGCCACGCGGCCATTGCCCCATACTCGAGGAAAGAAACAAAAATCGAAGTGTGGGATGGTTAGAGAATATTTGGGGAGATGGAGATTGATGAATGCGAGCATTGGTGAGATCTAGGCAGCACATAGATGCCAAGCTAGAACATCAAACAGTGTCGGATAATGCCGTGAATTTCGCACTGAATTTTAATAGAAATTTTATACGCCGCACCGAATTCAAGCAGGTAATTCACGAGTTGTTCGACGTTGCACGATGCCGAATTCCAGTAGGACATGTGAAACCAGCGCTGGATTCTAATACTGAATTCATGGCACCGTGCGACGGAGGTTTTGGCGGCTCGCAGTGGTACGCACAAGAGACTCTGGCTTTGTGGAAATCAATTGCAGAGGATTTCTACACTTGTCGAAGGAGCTCATTGTTTCTATTTCTAGATATGGGGCTGCGGCGGTGTACGGTGGAAAAAATTTCGAGATTATTGGATGTCCCACCTTTCCTTCGCCCTCCCCATGGATGCGGACGAGCGGAGATGATTATCAAAGAGGATTAGCGGGAATGGCGGAAAGTAGAGAATGTAAGTACATATAGTCTCAATCACCATCCCAGCGGCAGCCTACTACGTGAGACTGTAAGAGGGTGGCCGTGACTGGAACGAATTTTTTTTTTTTTTTTTTTAATATCTCTTACAAAAGTGATAAACACCTCCAAAACCCCACCTCAGGCTACACAATCTGGAAATCGCGACACGGCCGAGCGTACTAGTACATCCGTGATTTTGTTTCTATAACCGAGGTACAGCAGAAACACATTGACATACACATAACTCTCGGATATTGATTTTCCACAAGGCAACATTTCAAAGCTCAGGAAGGGCTATCCGCTACGGACAGCTCCGATCGACTATCGAGTGATCACCGATGAGGCAGCCTTCGAGTATGAAAGATTACGACATCCCTGAATCCTTCGCCCAGACACGGAGGCAGCTTCACGAGAAGCTGATTTGTGGAATAATTTAAGAGGCATGCGCTCTTAGTATATATATACATACGATATCTTTTTCTACAATATCATCATTATTATCATCTCTGAAACAAGACGGGAAGGAGAGTAAGCACGATTGGAAAAGCATTGAAGATAACTGTATAATCCCGGTTGCTTTTAAAAGATTACATAGGGTTTGCGGGCGACCTGCGAAATGATACGCACCGCTGGAGTTGCCTTATTCGGTGCTAAAAAAAAAATTTCCACGTCCCCCCAGCCTTGCGATGCCCCTTGCGAAAAGCCTCCCCACATAGCTCGATGAGTAATTATCTTTTTTTTTTACTGGCAACTGGCGAGAAAAAAAAAAAACAAGCTTATTTTTTTTTTTTTCTATTTCGCCGGGGCGATAAGCCTTTTATCGCGCTGTACGACCTCGCCTGGATGTTACATAATCAGAAATAACTCATTTAAATGTCGGCTGCTTGTGAAACAATCACCTCAGGGCTAAACATATCGACGACGCCACTTAGATTATTATCCAACAAGATCTCATTGCGCAGGATCAGCATTTCCCCGCCAATGGGAAATACCGCGATCGATGGCCGGCCGCGCACGAGTTACGGCTGAAAAATGGAGGCTGAATGTAAGGCTACCATAACTCTGCAAGGCCTTAAGGCCTCCAAGATGCAAAACCGCAGCCGTCCAGAGTACTAGTACATGTACTCAATACATAAATAATTAATACTGTGCCCCACGACTACATGTCTGTCTTGGCGGAATGAAGACCACCCCCCATGCTATTAATCACGAGGTTGTACAAACGACACAGTTCAAGATCAAATTGCTGCTTGGCGTGACACTCTGGGGTGATGATCGGCTCATAATGTAAAATACTAACATAACTCCTGAAGCCGCTCGCAAAAAGATCTTCCGACTCCCGACAACCAAAATCCCGGACCAGTACCAGGAAACAAGGAACTGGGCCAGAGACCTCCGGAACCTTATCTCATAATCCATGTTCTCCAAAGCCGCATCTGGGGGATTTTGGACCCTGCTCTCAACGATATCCATGATCAAAATCCAAAGAGCAATGCATATCCTAAGCCGAGAACACCTCAAGATTAACACAACCTGTGATTCTCTGTCCCTGTTAGTTTTGACTGTGCAACTCCAGTATGCAACCCCAGAATGCAAGTCCAGGGGTAACCCCTCCCTTCGAGCTTGAATGTGATCCATAAGCCAGGAAGTAGCCTTTAGCTCTGGTTCTCTTAACACACTCTTTTGTACTACTACTACACCATCGAGCTCGCTTATTGCAACACATGTTTTTCTTGGCTGTGTAAATATATAAAAATAGCACTGGAGGGGGAATACATTATTCGAGGATTAGGAAAACAATTGTCCTGTATTGGAGTACATTTAGCGTTAGCATACTGCTTCAGATTGCGTCTATTTGTGGCTTTCATGGAGAGATTTTGGGCACGGTTTCATGCAACCGGTAGCGGTTTCGGTCTTAGCGCCGGTGAGGTTGATTGCGGTAATTCGGGTTACTTTATCAGTGCTGCTTCCGATATATATTACAATAACCATATAATTGTGCCGAGGAGAGATGTGAGATAATTAAATTTTCCAAAATGGTAATGAAAATTTTTTCGAACAATAGGCTGTGGAAATGCGGATTTGAAATTAGTATATACTCTACTTCCCGGACAAGGAAATTGTGATTTTTGCTGCGAGCTGTGAAGCCACCTTGTCCGGTCATCAGAAAATAATCATTTCCTCAATGGAGGTCTTTAGATGTGCTTCGGTTTACGGGGGTTCCAGTCATCCGGGGTTGTGAGTACCGAAGGAAATAAGGAAATTAAAGGCGATAACGAAGAGCAAGGATTACGAAGAGTACGCCAACTAAAGATGACGATCCTCGAGGAGAACACCAGAGCCCCGTTTTGTTTTCATGACTTTACAAATATCAATTCGTCGTGGTGATCATTGAGCACTACAGTTCAAGTGGAGCCCGAGAGAGTGTGTTTTTCATGGCGTTTGATTCAGACCCACATCAACCGCAGACCAAACGAAACTGCACCACAGAGAGTTTTCCACCTCTATCCAAGTGGAGAAAACTTTTCCAGGTAGGATTATGTGGGGGCATTTATGGTAGGTTGGATAGCAGTAAAGGCATGGTGTGCAATTTGTGTTATGTTCTAAGCTGGAAATTTCGTGCCGACGTTTCCTGTTGATCACAAGAGGCCAAGTTTCCGCGTTACTAGTACATGCACAAAAAAAAACCCTCCCAAATCTCTTCGGTTGCCGTTTTTGGAGACCTAAATTGCAATTTTTTTTTTTTTTTCAGGTCAAAAATTAAGTTTTGTATTTGCGAATTTTTAATTCTGGAGGCAGGGCGGGGCGGCTGTTGCTCTTTTGTTTTGAAAATTCAGCAACAGCTGCATTTCTTCGAAAAGAATGGTCTTGGCTGAAATGGATAAGCAACGCGATTCACATTTGACATTGCTCTCGCTTCCAAGTCATCGTCGTTCCCTTTTTCATACGGTAATTGTAGATGGAATTTTTCTACCGGGGTGCTGAATGCCCACTTTTGGGTGAAATGGAAAGAGTAGTATGCGGGAAGTATTAGAGTTTTGAAGGAGATCGATGCATGTAAATATGCATTTCGTCGTGGATTTGCACATTTAAATCGCAATCATAAACTGGGATTTCCCAAAACATCATTCTGTGGCAAAGGAATTGAATGATTTTTCCTGCCATGTATCGCGAGACCGAGAAACCTCACCCGAGAAACCTCACCCGATGCTGATCCCATTCGCACAGCACATTACCATAACTCCTGTGAGCCTTGGCTGACATTACATACGTACCAGGAAGATAAAGGTGGCCTCATGGTTGCCACCTGGATTCAGGTGGAAACGGATGTAACCGCGCCCCACACCCAAAGCTTATTTTCCCGCGACCTGCCTTGGTGCACAACCACCAAATTCCTCCTCTTCAACCATAAAAAAAAGGCCGCCTTCCCATCCCGGTGAACGGGCAAGGTCTATAGCTGCGAGGATTCGTCCGAGCTTGCTAGTTGAAATCTACAACTATTGACCGCTCCTGGTCTGCCTCGGCGGGCCAGGGAATTTTTTTGACAGATCGCATTTGCAAACTGCCTTTTTTTTTTTTTTTTTTTTTTTTTTTTTTTTGCCATGAGCTCTAGGTCCCTAGCGTGGGCCTTGAAAAAATGTTGAGTATGTAGATGGAGATGCAAATGGGGTCGGAAGTACAATGACGTCACTCTAGGGCCTTTTGTTCTTGATGGCGGCAATGATTGAGTTATTGAGTTTCTGCTGTAATTCGCCGTGTTTGAGGCTCGCGATAGTTCTTGAGAATATCACCACCCAGAAAGGGAAAGGTGACGGAATGCATGCTTTAAATAATTGATGCATCCTATCTGAGACATTCGGTCCATTTCAAAATGTAGGGACCTAACAGCGTCCGGAAGGATATGACATATAATACTTAGAAATACGGTGGTGGTGGAAATCACGGTCACGGTATCACGTGAGATTGTGGTATGGGATGTCGTGATAAAATAGCCGTTTCCCGGGTATTCCATAACATAACCTTCTGGACGTCGTTAAGTCCCTACATTTTGAAATGGACCGAATGTTTCACCGGCCTAAGGGATACACCATATCTATACAGATAAAATTTCCGTCATTCTGGCTTTTTCCGTACACTCTTCGCTCGCATTGGAATCCATTATCTTCCTCATGAATGAATTTCTCATTACGTTTAGAAAATATATTTTATGTGCTTACTCGGATAGTTTTAACTGGCCGGCTCCAAAAAAAAAGAAAGAAAGAAAGAAAGGAAAAAAGGGGCTGACGATTCATAGGCGGATCTCTTCACTGTAATAGTGAATAAGCAAAAATGATTGCGAAATATTACGGCTTCCATGTATTTACTACGCAAACCATTAAACTTCGCCAAAATCTCCTTAACGAATCACTTTGACATAAGCGGGTGCTCACCCGCGTCAGTAGTGTGCAGAAATATGCCCACCTATCGCACGCGATACAACTGATCCCTAGCCATGTCTGAACCATCTCAGAAAGGCAAAATTTCAAATCCGAAGAAGAGGCTACACAATTTAGAGTGTTGACTGGTTATCGAGTGATTGTTGATGAGGCAACCCGAGGCACGAAAGGTTTCCACATCCCTGAATAACTACTTCAGATGCAGAAGCAGTTTTACAA
>JABYPW010001852.1:0-13361 GCA_016880775.1 Phymatotrichopsis omnivora | reverse complement strand
AAAAAAAAAAAAAAAAAAAAAAAAAAAAAAAAAAAGGCTGTTTACGTAGTTGTATGAGCTAAACGACCGAGTCCGCCAGCTCACCAAGCACGAGCAGACCCGTTTCGCCATCGCCATCTCTGGCATCGCAGCAGGCCTCAAACTCCGCATCTATCATGTATTCGGAAATCACAATCACTCTCATCGTCTCAGGAAACTAAACCTACATCACCGTTTCCGAGAAACAAATTCCCAACGTCTCCGATAGCAGCCGATCTGCCACTGCTATTTCCACGATGACCTTCGGTATTCTCACAGTCAAGATCCTCAGGTATTTAAACCCCAAGGCTTACCTATCTATCATCGCATCGCATCACTTTTCCGTCAATCGAGGCGCCTGTGGCGGTACCAGCCTTTTTCATTCTCTTCAAGAGCTCCCTCAGGTTAGTTATAGCGCTGCGAACATCTTTCCCGGTCGCCCAAAAACCTACTGCTGATCTCCTCACCTTGCTACTCTTGCTCCCCTAATCAATGCGTACTACTTTAATTTTTCTTTGGCTTAACCCACCCTCTTAGTTCCCGAGCAGTTTCCTCCACTCTCTCGCCCGCTTTTCACCGTAGTTAGTCGGTGCGTAATTGTTCTCTAGATTCTTTCTTTGTTCCGTATTCATGTAGTATAAAGACTGATTTCCGGTTGTTTTGCTCGTAATTGTATAATGTATACGCGACTGTACGAGATGTGCCTGCGTTTAACTCCTTTGCTTTTCTCTTGAACGCGGCGTATACATGCCGTCGTCCTGTTCGGTGTCGGTGGCATGTGGCTGTGGCTGCGCGTGTGGACATGTGTAGTCGCGTTGGTCTCCAGAGTCCCAAAGGTAGTCAAGCCAGAGCCTCTATTATACACCATCTCTTTAGGGGCGAAAGTGCAGTTCGGATGATGCGTCGGAATAAGCCGCAGAGCCCCATGACGTATTATGCTCAACAGGTATAATATGACTAAGCAGTTTGCTTTCAAGGTGTGGTCGAAACGTTTGAGGGTACATGTACATGTACATGTAGTTACATTCTTTTCATATCGTAAGTTCTCCGCTGAAAACGCCATGGAGGAGGCAATAACTTCCAGCGGAGCCAGGACTTTCTTCCGAGCTTTCGTTGGTTGCATCCTTGTTGCGCTGGTAGTGAGCACGGAAAAAAACTTCCACGAACGAGAGGGTGATGTTTTTTTTGATTATTATTATTTTCTCTCCTTCAATACGCGCGAATTCGAAATATCTCAACTTGCATCTGCCTCCTTACGTTTCATCGCTGCCGCTGCGAAAAGATGGCAGGTATTGGATGGGTGCCCTCGGGGGCGTTGTCGTCTACATTACCAGTTAGCAGTACAGTTTTCTCAGGTTCTTGCGGGTCCACGCATGACATGAATTTCATCGATCATGACACTTATTCGGCCAATAACATCAAACGGCCAAACTCGGCCCCATTAATACTTATCACCAAGGCTGACCCCGCCGTTGTCCCTCGTGAAACATCCGAATGTAGTGAGCCTACAATTCAAAGCCCGCCCCCACCGACTTCTCCAACCGAAACAATATCGGCCGGAAGTTCCAGCGACGGGGTGCTGTGCGAAGAGGGTGAAAAGGGGATTTTCCTAGTCAATAGACATATCCGAGCTGAAGTATTGCGGCCTGCTCGTTCGCAGTCGTTGCAGGTGCCCAGGAGCTCCGAGTCGAAGACTTCATTTTCTTCAATTGAGGGAAGCGCTTTTCGTGTGGCAGGTAACATACCAGTTATGTATGATACCAATTCTTGGTCATTTTTAATTTTCCTTTGCGTGGAGCTAACACTATTTTGTATTTAGTTCGAATGGAATCACTAATAATCATTCAATGTCCTCAATTTATTCTCCAATGAGAGGCCCTTCACCTAAGATTGGATCTGATCAAGCGTCGCAGAATTCAAGCGAATCCACCCAATATTCGACGTCGGGAACATCCGTTAGCCTCGAGCGTCCGAATCAGACCGGTTCTTTGCGTCTGTCAAATCTCTCGAATTTAATGCCTACGTATCAAAGGATTCAAGGGCTGGGTGTAATATACTCAACGCCTAATTTGACGGCATCCCGGCAGGGCTCGGAATCTATGGCGCCATCTCTCGACCTTTTAAAATATTCAAGCCCATATCACTACGCAGTGTCCCCAGGAGCATTTAGATCATCATTGAGATGTCGGAGGCCGACTAGCAAAACCAAACACGCTATCCCACAGATTTACGATCCGAAGAGATCTTCCAAGAGTTCATTGTCGAGCTTAAGCCTTTCGCAACATGAGCAGAGGGCTATCAATGCAGCCTTGGACAGGGAGGAATTGGAGTTGGAAGTGAAGAAAAACAAAGGAAAAGCTACGGCTGCCAAGGCCTTTTTAGATACTAGAGAAGTCAAAGGTCATGCTAAAAAGGAAAATGTGCCGACACAAAGTAGATTCACCGACGTGCCTTTGATGGATAAGAGCTCACTAGATAGTGACAGCGTCCGAGAGAAAGAGATGAACGACCAAAAATTTTTGAGCACCGTGGAGGTGCAGGCTATGAGTGGTGTTGTACCTTTTTTGAAAGAAGCAGCTACGACTTCAAGCTTGAACAGAAGTTGCGAGAATCTGGATTTAATTCCTGAAAAGAAGGCTGAGAAGACTCTGGCGGCAGAAAGGAAAAAACCAGAAAAGCCTAACGTGGAGAATGGACCGAAAAACAGATCAAAAGTCGCAGATCAAAAAGTATGGCTATTTGGTAATAGTAATACCAGCGCCAAGCCTAAGGTAGAAGATTCCACAAAGTACCAGTATTCTATTTCGAGGTGGATTTTTGGAAGGAAAAAGGAAGTTCCGTTATCATCCCGGATGACTTCTGGCGAAGTGCATTCGAGAACGTTGAAATTAAAGAGGAACCCGAGTGTTTTATTCCGGTTATGGAATCCTATGACACCGCAAACAGCTGCAACAAGGCCGGATGCGAATAAAGATAAGAGCCTGGAGGTGTCGAGATACAAATCAGGAGGGGGATTTATATCTTTCAAACGCAGACTTTCAAGGCCAAGTTTATTTCAGTTATTTACTACAGATAATGATATTCCTTCAAAACTGGAGGAAACTCAAGCGCCTCTCCTGTCATCTGCAGTGGCAGAAAAAGCTCAAGTAAAGCTAGCCGAGGCAAAACCACGATTAGATGTTCCTAGAGATCCGCTGCAGCCATATTATGCGGCAGCAAGTTCTGTAAAGCGGCGAAGGGAACGTCTACTTCACGAGGCTACGGTTTTGTCCTTTTGGGGAGTTTTCGAAAATACCTCTGTTCTTATCAGAGGCACGAGAGATACTGTTGCGCAGCAGGTTTCGAGGAATCAAGAGTTTGTGGTTACTGATAAACATGGGCCAGATATGATTGTAGGAAGGAGGTGGGCTGCGGAGAAATATATGGGGAAGGGAAAGAGGCAGGAACCACAGTTGGGGGAAGGGGAATTAAAGATTGACGGTTTGTTTTTCCATCTTTCGTGCTGTTAGTGTTTTTGGAAATATATTTTACCATGAGTGCTATTTGATAGCACCCGATAGCACCCGATAGCACTGCTGACGATTTCGATGGTAGAAATACCCATACCACCAAAAGTAAGGAAATATTATCCTCCTTTGTCAGCTGGAATACGCTCTATCAGGAGAATGGCGTCGGATCTGTCGGAAAAGCAGAAGCAAATACGTCTCAGCTGGTCGGAGCGCATCCAGGAGTATGCCGGTGATCTCGGAAATGTCCGGCAAAACGGCGATAGAGCGGTATCGGATGAATTTCGAAGCGGAACTGGAGGCGGAGGTGAGATGGGTATGTTTGGAATACCGAGTAGGAGGATCGCTCCTTTAGCAAGGCAACCTACGCTGGCAGCGCTAGGCAGTGGAACGGCTTTCGGAGAGGGACTTGATTTTGGGGTTGAGCAGAGTGAGTTGGCAAGGGATTGGGCGACCGCAGTGCAAATAATGGAGGAGTTTTCAGAATTGGATAAGAACGATGATAGTACTATCGCGGAGGAAGAGGGGAATGAGAATGGATTTGAGATCAAGGGCGCAAGTCGAGTGGGTGAATTACCGAGGTTGCACATTGCTGCTGCAATCAATACAGAGAATGAAGTTATTGCCCAAACTAACATATGAGAAAAACACAATATGGAGGAGTGTAGGGGGTTTCCGAGATGAAATAATGCCATTATAGGAAGGCCTCTTTTTATAACCACTAAAAAAAGAGTGTAAGAGCGAAGGAGATGTGTAACTCAATTGGAAAAACATGTACTGGATGAAAAAGGAGCAGGAAGGAAGCCGAACGGCCAAACATGGCCAAAGGTGGAAAAACTCAGCTGTTTAACTAACACTGGCAAAATCTTTAGTGTTTAATTTCCCCTGGGAATGTTTCGTTACGCAATGGCATTATAATAATGAGCGTTGAGAAATTATGTAATTATAGCATACAGTTTTTTTTTTTTTTTTTTTTTTCCCCCTTCTCATTTACATAATTCGAGAAATCAATCCCCAGCAATTGTTTTTCCGTGCAAGTATCGCCACTCTGGATTCATGAGACATCACTCGTTATATCCGTATGTGGACTAATCAAAACGTTAACTCGGTGAAGACTTCCGCAATCACTTGGGCAACTTTCTTGACGAGGAAGTCACATTTTCCCTTGGTGATGATATACATCGGCGCTAGGAGGACATGGTCTGGTGCCAGTCGGTCAAGCGTCAGTCAACGCTCTAAACCTAAAATACATATAAGGATTACTCACCGCCACGAACACCATCGGCAGTTCCCGTTCCCGGGTATAAGCTGATACCGGTATCCATAGCCTTGGTATGAGCCCGCATTGCAACGTTGAGCAATATCTCGAAGGGTTCTTTGGTAACCTTGTCAGCGACGAATTCAATTCCCCAAAATAAACCATGGCCACGGATGTCGCCGACGTGGGGATGGGATGAGAGGGAATTCTTCAAGGGCTGTAGATAGATATTGCTCCATTGTAGAGACGTTGGAGATGAGTTTTTCGGTGCGAATCAGACGTTGAACGGAAAGTGCGGCGGCGCAGGCGAGAGGGTGCGCTTGGTATGTCTAACATTTTCCTGTTATTACTTCCTTTTGGTTTTTGCTTCTCGGAAGTAATATGATTTACCTGACCATGAATAAAGGACTTATGTGACGTTAGTCTGATAGGTTCAGGATGTGGGAGGAAAAGAGATGGTTTACCCTGGTCCTTGCTTCAAGACTTCGACAACACGTTTATTGATCAATAGTCCCACGATCGGAGCATATCCCCCACCGAGTCCTTTACCGATAGTTTGGATATCCGGGACTATGAGTTCATTTTCGCAGGCATGAAGGGTCCCACAGCGGCCCATACCACTCCTGACCTTGTAAAGGATTAGGAGTGCGCCGTGTGCATCTCAGACCTCTTTCATGGCCTTGAAGTACCCTGGAACGGCGGGGACGCAACCAAGAGCCTACCGATCTCAGAAATTTCCTCCTCCCAGCAAAACAGGGTGGAAGTGTGAGAGGGAGATAAAAACCTACAGCACCAACAACCGTTTCCGCGACAAAAGCAACCACTCTCTCTGGTCCCACCCTCTGAAACTCAGCTTCAAGCTCATCTTTGAGTCGCTGAACATATGCTTCAGTTGTTTCCCCGGGTAGCATTCCACGATATTTGTTGCAAGGAGAGACTTTGGACATGTTGGGAGGATTTGCTCAAATAAGGATTGCCGGAATATGTTGCCGGTGAGTGCAAGTGAATCCAGAGTGATGCCATGGTATGATTGGCGGCGAGAGATATAAAATGGACGCGGTTTGGTTCGGGAGTGGGAAGTTCGAGGAAGTATTGACGTGCAAGCTTTATGGCAGCTTCTGTTGCTTCGGAGCTTAGGGCGGTTAGCACGATCAGATCATTATCACCCACATAGTTATTCCTCCAATCAATTCGCTCAAAGTCAAAAATTCCACATTACTAAGTCATTATTATCAAAGTAGTTCCACTACGCTTATATTTCTAATGCAAAGACGAAAGAAATTCCCAAAACTAACTGCATTTATGCAGCTGGGTTTGCCTGTGACTTTCGGGGAACTAGTTACTATGGAAACACCACTTACCTGAAGAAACCAAAAACGCTCTCTGCACCTTCCCCCCGGTCCCGTTTATCACCTCTTGTGCCAACAACTCTGTCACTTCAGTCGCATAGATCATGGAGTGAACATACGAAACAGTGTTCGTCTGCTCAATCATATCTTTCTTAACCTTCTTGTTTCCATGACCAATACACGAGACCGCCACTCCTCCGGTGGAATCGAATATCTTTCGGCCGTCATCCAAGTTCAACCAGCAACCATCTGCGGAAACCACCTTGAGCGGTGGTGCGTGGAGGTCTCGGTAAAGGACAGCGCTGTTGAGATCTACTGCTGCTGCGAGGTTTGGGGGGCGGAAAATTGGGAGAGCCATTGTCGCAATTGCGAAGAATTTATTAGGTGATTACATGTATAGGGTGAGAAATGGTGATTAAGTGGCTGCGTTCATTTCCGAAGCAACTAAGGTTGAGAGAACCGATACTACATCAACTTAGTCTGCCGCGGGTATACTGACGGTTGTTACCAGGCTGGGATTGAGTGATCGCGACGGCAACTAAATATACACTGGCCGGATCCACCTCCCGCACTGCTGTATTCTTTTTTTTTTTTTTTTTTTTCCAAATTCGTTTACAATATCCCTTTGGTTGGGGAGTCGTAGTATTCTTACTGCCAGTTTTGTAGGTTGCATCCCGGTTTAGGTTACATAATGATGCCCATTTATGAAATATGTTGATGGCCTTCGAGTTACATGTTTTAATTGGGTTTTACATCGACGCTTGTGGGTATAAGGCAGGTGGTAATTATTTTTATTGAACTGTGAAGTATAAGGTACTCTATGGACTTGGCATGAGGATGATTCGGAGGTTTGGAACGAGTAGGAATGAGAACATGCAACCAGGAATTCAAGCGTGAATCCAAGGGTTGCTTGCATAGGCGACGGAAAATCTTTCTATGCAGATCCAGGCATGCAGGGTCGGTGTGGGCAGGAACGGGCAGCAGAGTACAAGGTTATTTTTGTGCAGCATTGGTAGGCTGGTTGTTAATGGCGCTGAGCTATTGCAAAGTATTAACTTTCAAGGATTAGTAAGTAAAGAATTCGAAGTTGATCCGCTATTTAATTCTATATGCAAAATTTCCAAAGTATTCTAAGGATGAATGGTGATCTAGAATACGAAGGTATTACCTTCTGATCGCTTACACAACTTTAGAACTTGGTATGTATAACGGAATTCTTCTATGTCAAGAGTCTTCATCATACTCAAGGAGGTGAAGAGCATGACAATATATCCTTTCATTTTCTTACTGGCATTTCTCTTCTTTATCATTCAAGTTTCGGCCTCTGTTATATCCATTTCCGTTTTTCCATACACATACCTTTGGAACGTTTTCCTATCGTGTATATTTCATTATTTTTATTCTTCATATACCGCACTCTTGTTTTTCATCTTCCGAGTCATTTTCATCTCTCATTTCCGTACATTTAAATTCGGTTAGTAATACTAAACGCTTTCTTCCCACCTCCTTGTTCTCCAATGGCCACGAAACCAGAGAAACACATTTCTAAAAACTCTCTTTTAATTTCGGATGCCATGAGTATCGAACGGCGATCGTGCTAGCGAAGTGTGAGGTGTATCATAGAATATCACTCGATAAGTAAAAGCTGCAAACGATCCATTTTAGCTGTATAGTACTCCTCCCCCCCCCCCCCCCCCGTAGCGTCGCATTCTATATATAATTTAAAAGAGATTTAAAGGTAGTTCTGATTCGATAAAGGAGTCCACACACACCGCTGCCACACACGTAGGGACAATCACTGGAGTATATTGGTGTCCATCTTCCCACGGCCGTTTTCTTCAATGGACGGTTATATGTTGCACTGTCACGTGGTACATCCTCTTCTAAAATAGGCATCTCGAGAACTAAGGGCCAGGGCAGAAAAAAAACCCGTGATGGGTCATGTGAAGAACATTGTATGCAAACAGGTTATTCTTTGAAGTTTAATATCATGAAATTAAAAAATACAAAAATTTCGTCGTACTTCATTTTTTTTTTTTTCACGCACCCCATCAACTAAGCGGATTCCGATCGGGGTCGGTTTCACGGATTCCAATTGGCCGCAGTGCATGCGGACTCCGATTGGTTAAGGTGTATGCGGATCCCAAAACGGCCGGAGTGAAGCGACAGGCACACAGCTCGTATTAATAATTTGAGGGTAGATTTGGAACCAGGAAAAAAATTGTCAGATATCCCCCCACAAAAAAATCCAAGACAACCATGGTACTCTCTACGACACAGGCGCAATAATTGAATATTTAAAAAACATAAAGCACGAATAAGAGAGTAAGTTATTAATTAAGGAGACATAAAACTAGTTTCGTCAAAATTCGTGGTTGCAATAACTCCAAAGACAATTATGATAACTCTAAGAACACAGCGTTGTTGGAGGATGGCAGAAGGTTAGGCAGAACTCTGTAGGCTTATGCGAAGAGCAGTCAGGAGTGGCAGTGATGGTGTGCGATTTCGCAGCGAGGGCAGAAGTAAATTCCCGGTAGGTGGGGAGTTGACTGGTATTGATATCAAAAGCATATTCACCCACCACTTGTTTACCTATTTTTTTTACCATTGGTCTCAAAATTCTTGAGCTTGAATTATGGGAAATAATACACCATCTCTCTCCAAAAGTCGTTTCAGGAATGAGCTTGCAAAGTTTGGTGTCATTAAGGACTGGCCCCCCGCATCGCAAAACCAAAATATTAAAGAATCTCTCCGGTTATCAGTACAATATCAGATCAGTAACCCGAATTCAGCAATCGTCTCCAGTGTGGAGTGGGAAAAATGAATGTTTTCATCTTTAGTACGCTAACGCGTATCGAAACTTGCGTTTAGGATAAGGGTGGTAACGATTTCAATTTCTTTCTTTCTTTCTTTCATTTTTTTTTTCTTTTTGGCCTGAGGAGCAATGCGGGCAATGAGCCTCTATTTTTACATAACTTTTCCCACATGCCTCTATCTTGGCACGAGTATAAGATATATTTTCTTACGTAGTCGTGCCACGCCCAAATCGCAATTGTACAGATGTCCCAAATCCGACTGCCCTTCATCACGACAAGCACCAGAAAAAAAATTTTAAAATAAATTTTAAACAAACATATAAATAAATAAAATAAATAAATAAAGGGTGGTCATGCGGCCATATCATAGCTACCAAATTCCCCGGCTGTTCAATAAATTACGACGAAGAAACAAAATTTCCAACGTTTCACGAATTGTCCAATCGGAGACGTAAATCAAAATACATGCAATTCAAAATCCCTTTCCCCGGTCCCACAAAATAATAATAATGATAAAAAAAAAAAGTCGCGTGTTGGTGGGGTCCGGTGGTGCAGAAGTGAGTGATAGATTCCCGGCAAAAATTCTATCTGCATCCTTTAAACGTTCTTGATTTTTGTAAATCATTTCTAGCTCGTTTATTGTTGATATAGCATCCGAGTTCTCATCTTTAAGGATATGCAACCTCTCCTCCATAACCCGTCAAAGCATATCTTCCGCTCTCTTCACCTCTCTGGTCTCGGTATGTCATAGCAAGACCGCCCATCGTTCGCAGAGTATCCATCTTTCTTTTCCAAATACTTTCACCCTGGCCAGCACAACCTCAAGTACATATCTTCCATTTCCTTCAGTCTCCTTATGATTTGCTATATCTCATGACGAATGTCCTACGTCCAGAGAGCTTCCTCCGTTCTGTAGGGACAAATGGGGCATCATTTCTTCTAACTGCGAGACCATATCCGACCATCCCTTCTGTGCGCCCGGGGAAGCGTATACTTCACCAAAAATGGTCATCAACCCTTGCATAGCCCGGAACTTCTTTTTCACCTTTGCCATTACAAGCGAGAACATATTTTCCGCGTCATTCAGGCGCCCTTGGTCTCGGTATGTTCTAGCAAGAGCGTCCATCGTCTGCAGAGTATCCGGATTCTCTTTTCCAAGCACTTTCTCCCTCCCCTCCATAACCTGCAAGAACATATCCTCCGCATCGTTCAGTCGCCCCTGGTCTCGGTATATTCCAGCAAGAGCATCCATCGTCCGCAGAGTATCCGGGTTCTCTTTTCCAAACACTTTCATCCTCCCCTTCATGACCTGCAAAAACATATCTTCTGCATCATTGAGTCGTTCCTGTCCTTGGTATGTCGTAGCAAGGCCGTGCATCGTCGACAGACTATCCGGATCCTCTTTTCCAAGCTCTTTCACTCTCACCGCCATGACCCGCAGGAACATGTCCTCTGCATCTTTCAGTCGCCCCTGGTCTCGGTATGTCCCAGCAAGAGCGTCCATCGTCCGCAAAGTGTCCAGGTTCTCTTCCCCAAGCACTTTCCCCCTCGCCTCCATAACCTGCAAGAACAGTTCTTCTGCCTGGCCCAGTCGCCCTTGGTCTCGGTATATTCCAGCAAGAGCGTTCATAGTCGACAGAGTATCCAGATTCTCTTTTCCAAGGATTCGTGAGCGTGTCTCAGCAAGCTGTGAAAAAATTTCCGCCGCCTCACTAAAGAGTTCTTCGTTGTAATATTTTACGGCAATATTTTCTATCGGCGCTAGGGTGTCCGAACTAATATTCCTTTCGAGTAACAGCTTCAAGAACCTTTTGTCCCTCAGCTCTGCTGATAAGAGCAGAGGAGTTTCCCCATTTCCATTGAGTGCGTTAACTTCAGCCCCAACTTCCAATAATCTCTGCGCTAGCAGATAATTCCTGGTCTTAACCGCCACATGCAATGGTGTATCGTTCTTCGGCCCCTCGGTGACTTTGTCCAAACCACCCACATCCTTTGCGAGTAACCTTAGTCTCCTGGCTAGCTCATTCTGGCCCTGTGGCTGCGGATCTTCAATGCTTCCCACGGCGATGATTGTGGAAAACATGCAGCCTTTCCATCCTTCTACGTTGCAAGGACTGTTTATAAGATGGTTTGAGTCCGTGGGAGGATTCCGGGGTTGGTTGACTTCATGTCCGGCAGTTTCCAGGAGAAAAAGGCTGCTGGGTCGATCGCCGGGAATGTTTGACATGCATTTACTGATAATGTCGGATATTTGCTGGGATGGTGATGTTTTCGCCAATTTCTCGATTGTACCTTTTTCAGTTCACATAACTGAGTTAGCTAAGGGAGGGTTGAAACATAATAGCACTTGAGCGGAAGAAAAAGGTAACCGCTTATGGTTAAGTACATACGGCCCAGAGAATAAATATCTGCCTTTATCGACCATTTTGGTGAATCTTGTTCAATTTCCTGGATGGCAATAAGGTGTCAGCACTTCCAACACAGAGCTCGTAGAGATCCGGGATGAGTAATACTACCGGAGCCATATATTCACGGGTTCCAATGTAAGTGCCACTGAGACTTTCTTCCAGCACATGCAACTTTCCGATTCCGAAATCACACAACTTTATCCAAATATCGTCTTCGGATCTCGCTGAAACCAACACTGTGCCCGTGACATACTGAGAAGGAGTCGATGGTATGGGATTCGGGATAACGGCAAGAGTTACTTACCATTGCTGGGCTTAATGTCTCGGTGAATAATGGTTTTCCACTGGGGCTTTGCGGTGAAAGTATTCGAGTCCTCGTCGATTGCAAGTCCATGATGACAATATGCAAGCGCCCCAGCCAGCTGAAAGATAATTTTCCATATCGCCTCTTGCGTCAGGGATATCTCTCCTCTTCCTTGATGTGTTAGTATTATAATATTGGCCAAACTTATGGTGATCATACATTGGACGTACGTGCAAAATTGATATAGATCTCCTCCTCCGCAATACTCCATGAAAATTTGGCCAACGGTATTTGTCTCGTCCCATTGGAAGGAAAAAAACCGAACGATATTCCGGTGTACCGAAATCTCAAGCAAGGAGCGCTCTCGCTCGATAGACTGGAGTATTGCATCGTGACGTCGAAAGTCGTTCATAACAATGTCTTTGCAGACTAGTCTTTCCCCACTAGATTGACTTTGAATTAACCATACAACACCATAGGCACCTTGTCCGAGAGGCTCGACTCTGTTGTATAATTTATCGTTCAATGTTACCCACCCGTATTCTGGGTCCTGTAAAAAATGAACCAAGTCAATCCGCAGTTCAAAATTAGCAGGCAGTGCAATGGTAGAACTTATCCTCATCAGGTAGTGAAACCATCTTTCAAAAATTAATTGAATATACCTAGACTTCCGTGCACTTCGGGCATTCCAGATCAGCAAGCTTGTAATGGATTTCTCCTGGAATAAATATTGACATTTGCTATCCACCTCGGTAAGAAAAAGGTTGGAATCCTACCTGAAAAGCAACTTCCAAGGGATATCCTGTAAACCCTGTATATTATTTGAAAATAAATCTTGCTGGTTTGTGGAGAACTCGTCAGAATTGTCGGGGCCAAACTGTAAAGGATGGGTGAGTGTGAAGAGTTCTCAGGAATTCAGAGGGATCCGGCAACGGAAGGTTTTTGTTATTTCCCCTCCTCAACAAAAATCCAAGGTCCGTGTGAAAAAGAGGAGTTCCTGCATGGCTAAGAACCACCGAATAAAAGTTGCAGGTGTCTCCCAATAGCGCCGGCGCAATTGCATGAGCGTACATACAGAAATTCTATTTATCCAAGCGTCATCGTATCAGCAAAAGACCCTTTGATTTACGTTCTACGTGGTCTCTGAAAAAACCATGCTCAAGGCTGAGCACAGAGATCACGGTGATTCTGACCGAACCCCGGAGACACCACCATAAAACACAGGCCCTCAAAACGTGCCTCTACAAAATGTGCCTCTACGCGGTTACGATGGCCGCGTACAATAGAAACCTTTTTGAATGCATGACGGTGGGGGAACGAGGTAGATGTAAATATCGTAGATGGAGATAATTATGTATATCTAGATGTCAAGACTTGACGTCTGACACCGGACTTCCTTTAACTTTAGAAAAGTAAAAAGTATCAAGCTAGAAATTTCTCTCGGTCGGTTAAGCAACTAGTTCGTCTTGGCGTGCGGTGGTGTCTGTTATTTTTTGACACGTTGAACCACAGCGGTTGCTCTGGAGATAACAGAAAAAAAAAAATTGCCGGATCTCTGTGTCGATTTCCTTAGCCTCAATCGTAGCCCTGCGTACGATTGTCTCAGAAACGATTGTCCCAGCTGAGAACTACTCTATTATCTATCGCGAGCCTCGTGAACTTGCCTTACAAAAAAAAAAAAAAAAAAAAAAAATTACCTTTT
>JABYPW010001851.1:0-13370 GCA_016880775.1 Phymatotrichopsis omnivora | reverse complement strand
GCACCAGAGCACACTACGGTGGTGATGCGCGACCAGGAACCCGTCGGTACGTGCCTAGGTAAGGATAGTCCCCTGTGGAGCAAGCTCTATCCGAGCGCCTATCCCCTGGGCAATGAGGCTAAGGTATTCTAGGTCGTTGTTTTGGCCGAGCAGTTTTTATGACGATGAAAGGTGATAAAAGAAGAGAATAAAAGAGGAGTAGGAAAAGGTAGAATGTAGGGGGGGTTTGAAGAGTCTGAGAAGCCTAGAACATGAAGCGACCAACAACCATCCTTAAATACTTTTCCAACTAAGAGAAATGAGTCATCTATGATAAAGGAGATTACATAAGAAATAGAACCCGAAAGAAACCCTTAGAAATCCCATGACTCATTCTATTATCATCTGACGCGATCGTAACATTCCTAGGAGTTGTAATGGAAATAATCAGCGTTATAGTCTGAGCTCGGATCGCTGACCTTGGGCAAGATCGTCTTCACGCGATTACTGGCTCGATCGGCTTGAGTCATACCAACCGCAGGTGACTAGTCCACAGGAGTTACTCAAGTTAGTCCGATCATGTGAGGTACGCTTGAGAGAGGATGACGGGTGAGTCAGACCCTGACTCATCTTCATCAGAGGTGCCACATATGACTCATCCTGAGGCAGAGCCCTTTGTCACGTGGTCCTTTCGCATGGCGCAGGGGTATACTCATAGGAAGTTGCTCATATAACTAAACTCATCATCGCATGTGGGCCTTGGTACCGTGGCTGTAACAGCTTTTCCCCCCATGATGACAAACTTGCTCCTGTCTACTATTAAGCAGATCCAGAAGGAGTGTGAGTCCTTCACTCAAAGGGAGTCAGACTACACCAACACCCTAAATAAGGTATATTATGATGTGGTCTAGGGGCTAAACTGTACAATTACTAAGCTCTGTCAGCAGTTAGCAGACCAGGCTCTGCACCTCCTAGCCTCCCCAAATGAGCAAATCACCAATCTTATGGTGAGCCTGGCCCAGGCAATGGCTAGGATAGAAGTCTTGGAGCAGGGTGAGGTCCCTCTCCAAGCTAGGCTTAGCGAGGTAAAGGATAAGATCCTACACCTAAGAGCGGAGAATAAAGCTCTCTCGGCTAGGTCTACCTTGAGGAAGGAAGATGTGGTCAAGCTCAGGGAAGACCTGATGAAGGCTAACGATGATGCCAAATTATGGAAGGAGATGTACTATAAGTACAAGGAGTACTACGGGTCTATCATTTCCCCTCTGGTGTCTAGAAACCCAGAGGAGACTATGGACATCGAAGACCAAGTAACCCATATCTCCACTCCTCTACCTCAGCCCAGAGGCCTCTGCATGGGTCTGCCTTCCTTCTAGCCTCCTTCCTGACCCATCTCCCCTACTCCTCCTCTGCCTCCAGCTTATTCTACTATTGCAGGACCTTTGAGAGCTCAGAGGCCAACATCCTACGCTTCCTTTACACTACCTCCCCGCCCAACCTCTCCTCCTCTACTCACTGGGAGTGATGTCTACTAGATCATGTAGGAAGTCCTCAGGTAAACCACCTCCCCAGCTCCTCCCTCTAACCAATCAACTCCTGCCCTGCCTCCAGTCCCGTCTGCTAGCTTTAAGGGTCCTAAACTAGCTGATCTGGAGAAGTTCTCAGGGAAGGCAGAGGATACAAGGAAGTTCATCGAGCAATGCGAGAACTACTTTGTCCTCTAAGCTCACGCCTTCCCCCATGACTGGATTAAGACCAGGTTCACATCTACGTATATGATAGGTATACTGCAGATCTAGTGGCAAGCCAATGCTCACTGCTGGACCCAGTAGACCACCATCTAGGATGACTTTATGGAGGCAATGAAGACATACTTTGGGGCCTTTGCCACCAAGCCCTAGGCCATCAGGGAGATCATCAACACCTAACAGACAAAGGGCATCCTCTCCTACCTTACCCATATAGAGGTACTCAACTAGGTCATCCAGTATGACTAAGAAACCTTCAAGTTTCAGGTAGAGAGAGGCCTCAAGAAGGAACTCCACCTGGCAATAGCTGCCCAAACCATCTACAATACCCCAGCAGCTAAGTGGCTTTCTTATGTGATGTAAGTGGGCCTAGCAATAGAGGATACTGACGTAGCTCTCTAGTAGTCCTATAAGGGATAATCAACCAAGTAGACTTCAGGTCAGCCTGCTCCTTCTAATAAGCTGAAAAAGATATAGGACAAACATCTATCAGGGTCCTCTTCCTAGGATAAGGGCAAGCTTCCTCAACTCACTGAGGAAGAGAAGGAGTGGGCTAAGAAAAATAAGGCCTGTCTGTGCTGCTTGTCCAAACACTATAGTGTTAAGGACTGTTACTCTATGAGGAAATTTTCCATCTCCGCAGTCAAGATTCCGTCTACAAAACACAAGGCAGATGATGATGGAAACTCCTTATCCTCAAAGCAGCAAAAGATGTCTGTAGCATGAGTGGTCAACCTCCCAGATGAATAGAGAGATGGGGATGATATCCCTATAGTATAAGTTGCCCCTTTCCCTCATGGCATCCTATACTACCTCCCCAATTTTCCTTTGTTCTTTGTTTCCTTTAAGACCCAGTTAGTTTGAAGCATTGAATTTATTACACAAAATTTCCTTTAAGACCATTGTTTGAAATTTCCTTTGTACCCTTCTTTACTAAGGAGCTGGTGTTTAGAACTATTATTCTATTCTTGGTAGGTAGGCCTGCCAGCATTGAGGCTAATGTAATGTAATTGATGATACCCATGAGTGATGTGTTATAACCTAATGTCTATTATGACTATTATGATACCCTCATCTATTATTTTCCTTCTTTTCTTAGAGGCATTGCTTAGAGGTTGTATTTCCTTTTTCTTTTGCAAGTTCTACCTGAGGAGGACCTGTACCAGGTCGAAATGCGCTGGCTGTATAGCAGACCACCACTCTTTACTGCACATTATTTGTCCTTTATCCTGCCTCTACCACGTTTCCAACTCCTGTATTTTGGAATAACCTCCTTGCAGATAAGATATATAGTGAGCTCTAGCCATAAGTTTCCTGGGAGAGATCAGGGAACGTATTCACTACCGCCACCATGTCAACCATTATTTCCTCCAAAGAAGGCCCTGCCAAGGGTAGGTGTATTATAGTTCTAGTTACTTTGTGCTGGGAAACCTATTCCATTTAGGGTCCCCAAGTACATGTGATCATAGCCATAGCCAAGCTAGACAATGGAGTGACCGGTGCCTATATTTCAGATCAGCTCCCTATCCCTAAGAAGAAATGGTCCTAGGCAGTCAACATCTTCGCCTACAATAGTTCCTGTCATCAGGAGTAGTACTACACTCCTAAGCTTCAGATGCAGGTCCTCAACCATTGCGAACTCAAAAATTTCAACATTGGCCCTATGCCTCCAGATGTAGACATATATCTTCCTGTCAAGTGGTTCCAAGACTATAAACCACAGGTCAATTATGAATAGGCTATTCTCATGGGATTCCCCTCCTCCAAATGCAAGAACCATCTTATGACGCCCAATGTCCAGATAGTGTAAGCATTTGAATTGATCAAGGATGATAACTTCTATACCAACTCCGAGGCTGTTGGTGGCAGACTGCTTGGGTGGGTAGACACCCCAGTCAATGAAGGAGTTATCCAGCATTGGTGTACTACTATGACCAGAGCTCAAGTGGGCAACTTTGCTGAGCTCTTCATGCGGTCTTCCATCTCCTTGACCTCTAAAGGTGACAAGTGGGAACAGATTTATCCTGCTATCTTCTCTGAATGCCTAGCCTCTTCACTTCCTCCCTATCGGGAATGGGATTGCAAAATCAATTTGAAGGAAGGAATGACTCCTCCCTAAGGCCTGCTTTACCATCTGTCCGAGACTGAGCTCTAGGCCCTACATAAGTACCTTGATTAGATGATCAAGGAGGGGAAGATAAGGCCCTCCAAGTCTCCTACAGGTGCTCCTATCCTATTTGTGAAGAAGGCTGATAGTTCTCTCTGCCTTTGTATCGACTACCAGGGTCTGAATAAGATTGTTATTCAGAACCGCTATCCTCTCCCCCTTATGGGTAAACTTAGAGACCGAATTAGCAATGCAATATGGCTTACCAAGCTCAACCTCAATAACAGCTATAACCTCATTCATATTGCCAAGGGTGGTGAGTGGAAAACATCTTTTCATACTCATTACAGCTAGTACAAGTATATGGTGATACCATTTGGTCTCTGCAATGCCCCTGCTCTCTTCCAGGAAATGATGAACACGATCTTTCATGAACTCCTCGATCTAGGTGTTCTCATCTACCAGGATGACATCCTAATCTACACTGCCACCAAGGAAGAACATGACTACCTTGTGCATAGAGTTCTCAAGCACCTTAACCACCACAAGTTGGCCCTTAAACCAGCTAAGTGTGTCTGGGCAGTCTATGAGGTGGAATTCCTTAGGTTTATCATCTCCAACAAGGGCATTAGCATTTCTAAGGATAGGATTCAAGCTGTCCAAGATTAGCTGACTCCTACCACGGTTCATGACATCTATTCTTTTCTAGGCCTCACCAACTTTTATCGGGTCTTCATCCAAGGATTTTCAAAGATCGCGATGCCCCTAACAAACCTCACCAAGCAAGACTAGCCCTAGACCTAGGGGTCTCTACAGCAATCTGCCTTTGAGACCCTTAATACCCTCTTCACCTCTGTACCTATCCTTGTCCATCACAATTCTCAGACTCCCCTTCAAGCTGAAACTGATGCCAGTCACTTTGCCCTTGGGGGCGTGCTGTCGCACTGGTTTCCTAACAGCTCTATTTGCCTATTAGCTTTCCACTCTCATAAACTTGAACTAGCAGAGTAGAATTATGAGATCTATGACAAGGAAATGCTTGCAGTGTTTGATTGCCTTTACATGCAATGTAGATATTGGTGTAAGGGAATAGCTCATCCAGTGCTAGTGGTAATAGACTATAAGAACCTGCAGTACCTTGCATTAACTCGGCTCCTCTCTAGGAGATAGGCCTGGAGGATGGAGAAATTAGGCACCATTGATTTCCAGATAGTGTATCGGCCAGGTAAGTCCAATGATGTAGATGATACTTTGAGCAGATATGGGGACCATGTCCCTACATTGGGGCGAGAAAAGTGAGGGTCCAGTCAATTCAATACTGGCTCCTCCCCCATCACCCTAGAATAAATTGCTGAGTAGTAGCAGGGCTAATGAGTGTGACGGTGGTGGAGGCAACTAGCACCTGTCTCTAAGGGGTCTACTCAGGCACCAGTGAAGGCCAGCATATCCGGCACAACTTTTGAGGTTTAAGTACCCTGGTAGTTCTGAGAAAGGTAATCAACGGTTTAACCTGAGGTCAGCTTAAGCTAGTCTACAGACTCCTCAGCCTGTTGCCGTGTCTACCTGCGTATCGTTTGGTATGCTCAGGAAATCACATTTGAACCTTGAAAGTCAGTTCACCTAAAACCCTAAAATGGGGCGCCTCTAAACCTATGTCATATGCTCTTAGTTGAGCGCGACGTCCCAGTTCTTGGCATTTAATTCGCTTTGGGAAGGTAAGATAAGGACCATGTCCCTACAGAGGGGGCACTAGAGCTTGGTCTTCTCTTTCTCAAGAAAGGATAGTACATTGCTGCGATTGAGAAAAGTTATACCTCGTTCAATCCTTGCTTTTACTAAGCCTTGAGGGAAGCTGTTGCTACTGACCCTGAATGCCAGCACATTCTAAGCTTGCTACAGGAACCCTACAGTGTTCATGATAGCTTTCTAATGTGGAATAGTTTGTGGTATGTCCCCCCTTTTCTCTGCACTGACATTCTTAGGTCCAGGCACGATCACCCCACAGCAGGCTACTTAGGGTGAGATAAGACCTTTGATCTTATCGATAGAGACTTCTACTAGCTACATCGACAGTAGGATATAGCTGAGTATATCTCTATATGCGACCAGTGCCAATGGAATAAAGCCCACCAATACAAGGCCTATAGGTAACTGCTTCCATTGGAGATACCCTATAGGCCATGGGAATTGATCTCTATGGACTTCGTGATGGACCTCCCTCCTTCTGACGGCTTTACCTAAGTGTAGGTGATTATTGATCAGTTTTATAAGATGGCGCATTTCATCCCTCTCACCCCTAATGTCAACTCCAGGCACCTCACCAACATCTTTGTCTGTGAGATTTGGAGACACCATGGCCTTCTGGCTAATATAGTCTCCAACCATGACCATAAGTTCAAAGCCTTCTAGGGTCACATGATGGAAAATCTTGGGGTTCGATTATCTAAGAGCATAGCAGCTCACCCCTAGACAGATGGACAAACTGAAAGGCTGAACCAGGTCCTAGAAGCTTACCTCTACATATATGTCAACTTTAAGTAGTCTGATTAGGTTTTCTTTCTCACCCTAGTAGAGTTGAGGTACAACAATGCCAAATCTTCCTCCACTGGGATGTCCCTTTTCTTTGCCAATTTTGGATATCATCTCTCGCTTGACATAGTTCAAACAGTTTCCACCTATCAGGGAAGTGAGGCCTTAACTAGATAATGGACTACCATCTGGCAACATCTTTTCACAGCCTAGCAAAAGATGGTTATGTGGTATGACAAGTTTCACTAAGCCTTCCTGGCACTCAAGCCTGGAGACTGCGTCCTTCTTAAGCGAGACGATATCACCCCTTCACAACCTTCCCACAAGCTAGACACCAAGTTTGCTGGCCCCTTCAAGGTAATTAAACCCATTGGACCTCAGGCCTACAAACTCAAGCTTCCCTTCTCTTGGAAGATCTACCCTATTTTCCACGTTTCCAAGTTTTAACCCTACTATATTTCTGGTCCATTCCCTATTCATCCTCCTCCTACCCCTGAGATTGAGGAGGGTGAGAAGTACTTCTTCATTTCTGAAATCGCTAAAGTTTAGAATAATTGGAAAACTAAGCAGGTGGAATACTCAGTGTTGTAGGAAGGATACTCTCATGATGAGGGTAGTTCAGAACCCTTGGAGTCACTGCTACTCAACGGTGAACCCATTAATGCTCTTGTGTCCTTTAGACAGGCCTATCCAGAGGCAGAGCACGAAGCCACTGAGTCAGAGGAGGCTCTACTATGTAAGCAGAGAAGGAGGAATTGAGGCATATATATTGCCCTTTCCTCCATAGTTAGTTTCCCTTTAATGCAGCTAGGTGATACTATCGTATCCTTTGTATGATCCTGAGTCCCCTTTAAGCTCCATTGAGTTGGGATGATCTCCCCCTATAGGCTGCAGGAAACTATCCACTTATTCCAGTTTCTCTAAGGAATAGTTGGAGAATCGATATAAAGTTAACTCCTACATGTATGGGGACCATGTACCTTAGAAGGGGTGTAGTGTTATAAATACCGGTAGTGGTCCACATCAAGGTACCTGGACGATGTACTATGATGGAGGTTATGCTTAGATTGTCAACATATAAGTATACCGTCTCTACCCTTCACTATTGTATTAAGTGCTCTGGAGATGATCCTCTGTCACATGACCTTATGGTATGGTGTAGCATAGTGTGGCTTTGCCGTTAGCCTTAACTAAGTGAAGGAAGTCAGCCCCAAGGTTACTACATGATCAGCTATTGGTATGACATGACATTAGCTTAGTCAGCCATGAGGTCATGATCGGGCAATCGGACTTGTATTGTGACAGACTATCACAAATCGGGAGTGAGGCCTAAGAGGGTGATAGGCGATCATAGTCAAATCGAGTACTAATTGCATCCTGTCTATTCTAGACTCTTCTACAGGTTTCAGCGATTAGGAATCAGGAGATGGTCTAGAATGGGGAATGTTTCTTTAGGTTTCTATTTCCTTTATTATCTCTTTGTCAGCTAGGGTAAAGGATAGGATATATAAGCGCATAGTTGTTCTTGTCTTATCTTCTTTCCTTCCTTCCTTCTTTAGCACATAGCTCCTTGTCTTCTCTGCAATCACCATTGTGAAAGCCTTTGAGTTATCTTTGAGCCTTAAAGAATATATTCATCTTTTCTCGTCTTCCACTTATAAGTCCACCCTGTTTGTTATAGGAATGATATCTTCCAGTTGAGCTTTCGTTTAGCTGGGATATCTGAGTTTACTTAGTACTGTTGGTAAAGTGTGCTGGAGGTATCTTTACTGAGTTATATACAAACTATATAGAGTGATCCGTCACAAGCATTTTGGGTTAAGCAGGGTTTTAGTGCTATGTATTTACTCTACCCTATAGTTAAATTAATGATTAATAAATCATTAGCTTTACATTATTGCAAAATCCTATGTGGCCATGTTGTGAAGGATGGTTTGATGTGAATGTTTGGCTAACAATTATTGACCTATGTTTTAATTCCAGTGATCACTTATACATTAGACAGTATTTATCTTCTGTATTAGTCTCTTCCTTATTACTTAATTACTAACTTTACTATAGTAAAGAATTAGGAAGCAAGGTAAGTTGCATATATAACTATCGTGTACAATAGAGTAGAGGAGAGAGTACTATTACATGTTACCACCTAGATAGAATTATTAGAGATTCTGTTGGGCAAAAGTACGGTGCAATTGAGGTGGCAAAAGAATTTTCTCCTGATTCAGAGAAGTCGGTATAGGATAAAGAAAAGCTTATCAAAGTTCTATGTGATATGTTATCAGCCCTCCAGAGGCTTGCATGTGATAAATGGCTAAATGTTTTCAATATTACGGTTATGGGAATTTTGAATGGTAGTGAGTATATATCAATCATATTATCTATTGTATGCATTTTAATATTACAATTTTAGGGTTTTCTTATAAAATATTGATAATGGCCTCTCCCGGTGGTTATGTATCTATTCTTTATCGAACATGACTATATTAGCTACCAAGCGAGGTATGCTATCTATCTAATATAGATAGTTTACTACATAAGCTATAGCATATTAAGGTTAGTATTAATTCTATTATATCTAAAATGTTATACTGTTGCTTATAACGTATAGTCGATTGTTGAATAGACCTATCAATATATTAATACTTGTCTACCAAAAAACTCTCCACCATGTTTACCTGCTATTATTCTAGATCTTTTTTCAATATAAGACAGTGATTAGTAGTAAGTTTTCATTACGATAGCCCTACCTGAGAAAATTTTTTTTATAGAAAATGGACTAAGAAAATATTTATTTTATTATAAGGTCTCTGAAAAGTTATTACAGTTATAAGAGGCTAGGGGAGGTACAGATGAGAATAGACTTAAGTAGGTTAAAGAGTAGAGGTAGATCTAAAAAAATTATTGGGAAAGAGTAAGAAGCTGAGAAAGAGGAATTGTTTTTTTTTCTTTTTCTTTTTCTTTTTTTGGTTTTGGTTTTGTTTTGGTTTTAGTTTTTCTTTATATGAATTTATTATCCCTCTAGATAAGTCTCTAACCTTATAGAGCACTATTAGGATTTTTCTTTTTATAGTTAATTTACCTATTAAAACTTATAGTTGGATATTTCTTTTATCTTAGCATTGGTTAAATTTACTCTTCAGTTATATATCATTTTTGCTTTCTTGGATTAATTATTTTATGATATCCTTTAGGGCAAATATATATATAAAAAAAAATAAGGCAAACAATCCTTTTTAATTTCATTTTTCTCTCTTTTATTCTATTTCAAATTCCCTAACCACCCTACTCAACTGCATTCATAATCATATTAGAACCCCTAAACATTGCTACCATAACTCTTCCATTTTCTAAACATTCTCTAAATCATGATATTCTCCCTCTAATACTTTTCCTGCAGCTTCAATCCTTTCCAATTCTCTTAGTAGCTTTACACAGAACTATCCAATAAATGAGGATAGGTGTTCACTTGAATTAGAATCAGACTAAATAGGAGAAGATAGCCAATAGGATGAAGATGGATATTGGGATATAGGTTGGTATAGGCCTGGAGGAGGTATAGTAGATCCCTAGGGTATTCCCATAACCATTAGTAGTTGACTTAAATATGCTGGTGGAAAACCAAAATACATATGTGTAGGTGCTAGCCCAGGTTGATAGGAAGTGGGATCAGAGGATGATTTATTCATTGTTGAGTATGCTAGTGATGAATATTTCTCATTTAGATTACTAGGAAGTGGGAATTTGATATGGAGGGGCCAGGAATACACTATTACCTTTTCTGACTGAATAGTATTATTCCACTCTAAAAGATGGATATTATTTAATGCATGATGAATCGAGTTAAGATAAATGCAACTATTTGGATAGTTGCAGTAAGCCTGATCCTCGCATCGCCAGAGCTTGATAAGCTATAGAATAAAAGATATATTTTTGAGTAAATGTAGCCAAGCTTTATCCTCAAGCTTTTAGGTAGTAGTCTATAAAAATTAGTTTTCTACTATAAAAATGAGTTTGATGAACATACCTGATGCTTCTGCTTGTCTAAAGATAACTCCTCTTGTAGGCCTATCTAACTATCTATAACCTCCTCATTTTCACTTCTTCTATCCCCTTGGTAGGTTTCTTCTCCAGAATCTACCTCTTTCATATAATGAACTTCAAGAATCACCTTTACAATTGTTTTTTTTTTTTGCTAATAGCAAAACTTCATACCATTAACATAACCTCATTCCAATCATTCAATCCATTCACTACCTTTTACATAATATTCCCCTTTCCTTCTATGATCACCGCCTTTGTACTTTCATGGGTTAATACTAACCCTTTCTTGATAGCATACTTTCCTGATTCAAGGGATTCATATGATCTGAATGCTTCAAAATCAAAGGGGGAGGTGCTAGCTCCAGTTACAGTAACAATAGTACTGTCCTCAAATAACTTTGTAGCCTCAAACCAAACAAAAAGAGAAAGTAGAAACTGAGCATCCGGTTAGGTGTAGGCTGACGATTTCTGCACCTTGGTAGACTTTGCTAGAGGTTTTGCTGGATGCTTTGCTAGAGTTGTTGATTCATTATTCGCTTTCAATCTCGGTTGCAGGGGTTCTAGGGTTTTGTCTTGTTGCTGAGTAGGCTCGGTGGAGGTAGTAGGCTTAGACTGTGCTAGGGATGGCTTTCTTGTAGAGGAACGAGTTTTTGGAGCTTTATTTACCCGGTGTGTGGTTGATTTCAACTTTTTTGGGGCCATAGTGAGGGTGCGGAGGTGTGGCGAAGACTTTTGTGTGGTGTTGGTTGCTAAGCGATAGATTTGACAGACTTTTGCCAGCGACTATAATTTGTTGTTAAAAGACCTTGAAAAGGATAGATCAACGATGTTTTGGTGCAATCCTTTGACGCATACATAATGAGAAAACCGACTTGAGCGATTCAAGTATATCTGAGAGAACACTCGATTTCCACAGAGAAATGCCTTCGACACGAATCACCCTCGCTTCCAATGCCTCTCAAACGACGAAGACGGTTCTCTTGCTCTCGCCCAGTGTTGACGCATTTTCCTTTCTACTTTCAATGGCAAAGTCGAAACTCCGACTCAAGAAGCCGGCGAGAATATTCCTTCAAGGTGGCCAAGAGTTAAAAGACTCTTCAGAAGTTCGGGCAGTTTTAAAGAACGACATAGTACTACTTGTGTCCTCAGGCGAAGAATATGTGGGAAACATCATCAGCAAGCGAGCGGACACTGGCGGGGAAGTAATTGCCACCAGCGGTGTCGGAGGTGTCAGGGAGGAGGGCGAAGTGCGACTGATAACAAACAAGGCCTCCGTTGATCCGCTTTCCATTTCCCAGCTCGAAGCCTGTGCAAAGCTTCCAGGAATCATACAGGCAGTCGGACTCCCCGACCTACATCCGGGAACGAAATTTCCAATTGGCTGTACCTTTGTTTCGAAAAATTATATCCACCCACCGCTGATCGGTGGTGATATCGGCTGTGGGATGGGTTGGTACCGTGTCGAATTGCGAGCCGAAAAGCTCTTGGATGCGGCGGGAGTTCGGAAAATCGGCGAGAATTTGCGATCCTTGGAAGGCGAATGGTGCTCGCAACGAGATAGGGTGTGGTGGTTAGGTGGTGAGGAGAACTCAGCTGGAGAGGAATGGGATTCGGCGTTGGGGACAATTGGTTCTGGCAATCATTTCGCCGAAGTACAGGTTGTGGAGGAGGTTTTGACTTATGAATATCCCGATGTGATTGGTGATCCGGGGGGTATACGGAAATTCTCATACACTCCGCCGTTTGTTGAGGGAGAGGTGATCCTGCTTGTGCATTCCGGTTCACGGGGCTATGGACAGCATGTCCTGTCAAAGTTTTACAACCCATCTTCCTCGGGAGACGAGAACAATAAGATTTCTCTGCATGAGTCCGACCCACGAACGGTGGAATATCTTACTCTTCACGATAAAGCTTGTGGATGGGCTCAGCGTTCTCGGGACCTAATTGCTCTACGATTTCTGGGAAAGCTAGAAGCTGGCGACGAGTGGACATACATGCGCAAGGCGGACGAAGATGAAGAAACGCTCAAAGCCCGACTGGCAGAGCTTCAAAAGAAGATCCAAGGAAGGAAAGTGATGGATATCCATCATAACAACGTCACTAAAGTTTCTTGGCCTCCAGTGGCTCCCTCCTCCGACTCTACCGTAGAAACAAAAAACCAGGTATATATCCACCGCAAAGGAGCCGCCCCATCTTTGCCGTCTACGCCACTCCTCCCACTTCCAGGATCTCGAGGCACACCAACATTATTTCTTCATCCGTTGTTCACACCCGAAACAGAATTTGGAGCAAAGAACGCCCTGTCCCTTGCTCACGGCGCCGGTCGAATAATGTCTAGAGCTAAGGCAAATAGCTCTTTGAGGAAAAAATATAATAGTGATGTCGAAGTCCTCACAAAAATGAAAAAGCTTTCATTATCTTCTTCCAGTCTCAAGTCCAAGGGAGCAAGAAATGAGAAAGGAGGAAACGATTTCGCTGCTTCCAGCAGCCCCATAAACGGGAAAAAAGAGAAAGGAGAAAAAGGCGGGGGAATACATGGAATGGGTGCGGGATGGGTTATTTGTGATGATAAGAACTTGGTTTGGGAAGAGGCACCGGAAGCATACAAGGATGTGGAGATGGTTGCGAAGGACTTGGTGGATGCGGGTGTGGCGGCGGTTGTGGGGAAAGTAAGACCGAGGGTTACATATAAGGTTAGGAAAGAATGATGGATTCGAGCGTATCGCTGTTTGTGTGCTTTTTTATTTTTACATTTGCGGGTTATATTTGCACTGAAACGAATACGAGGCGGCAAGGTCTTGTTCGGAAGTTCCTTGTTATATCGTTTTTTCAGGAAGCACATCTACTTGACTTCAGTTACATACATGCGCTGCCAGAGCTCAGAATGCTCATGCAGCTGCCTCGGTACATATTTGCGGTCGATGTTGCCCACAACTGAGTTATCGAATTCCTTGTTCTTTGTACGC
>JABYPW010001850.1:0-13376 GCA_016880775.1 Phymatotrichopsis omnivora | reverse complement strand
AAAAAAAAAAAAAAAAAGAAAAAAGAAAAAAGGAAATGCAGAAATTCCGCCAGATATACGCTTAAAACTTATTAGCACAAGTCCCCAACATTCCTTTAGCCAACCTTCAAATATCAAAACCAGCTTCGCTCCGCTTTATGTCAAAATCGACTTTTCTGTCGGAACGTGCGAGATATCTGTGTGGTACTTTCTCCAAAAACTTTGGGCAAGTCACAGGCAAAATCGATCATCCCAGATTACCATACTTACTTAACATAGTATTCCAAGACCGTATTGATTTACCGAAATATAATCTCTCCAGAATTGGATACAAACTATGATGTATCCAAGGGAACTTCAAGTGGTATATTGTAATCGCAACCTCTAAACCACGCTCTGAAAATATTTTGGATTTGTTATCGATAAATGGGAATCCATTCTTTTGCCGTAACAAGCGATAACTCACGGGCATATTCGCATACGAAAACCCAGCCATTAGTTGCCGGTGCACCCTGAGCACATTCCAATGTACTAGTACAAGCCATGCCTCTTGTTTATATCTTTATCTTTGCAATTACTACTTATTCTCTTTCTCTTTGCTGGACTTGTTCGAATTTGACAGCTGGTAGTAAATGTAATCAAGCACGTGCACAAGCCACCAAAAGCGTAACGCACGTGCATGTATAGTACCTGCGTATTATACAGCAGGATCAGGGTAACATTTGTACTCTACTTTATCTACATGCGGGCGATCCTTGATTAATGTCATGCATAACCGCTTGCGTAACTGGGTTAAATAGATACCACATTTGGGTTACGAATGTCTCTGAGTTGCGCAATAGGTTACTGCGTGCTCCGATGGCTGCAAGAGAGCCGCCGGTCCAAAGCTCGGGGAGTATTGAACCCAAAGCTGCAAACACTCATTTGCCTCCATGTTTCTTCAATATTCGACCCCATCAAAATATCTTTCACTGCCGTGAGAGTACGCGCTCTTTTCCCCGATCAGTGCCTTTCGTGTCTTCGTCGCCTTTATCACTATGGCATCTGCGATGCTCTTCGCGCTGTTGAGTATGTAAGATCTGGGGGAAGAGCAAGATCTTCAACCGCAACCTTGTACCAACGTGTCCAGATGAGCTAATGTTCCTTTATTACGGCCTTACAGAGCGCGAAGTCGAGGAACCAGATACAGATGGTAATCTTTCTCTATGCGCCTTTACCTGCTTGCTTGAGCATGCATAAATTTTCCACTTTTTTCGAACGGCGCGGGAGCAACTTTTGTGGGGGGCGAAAATTGGAAAAGATAACAGGTTAAATTGCTAACAATGCTGAAAATATTCGAACACTACAGAACCCACCGACCCGGGTCAATCGGAAATCATTTCATCATGGGCGCTCTTTATACAAGTTACGCTCCTTATATTAACATTATTCTGCAGTTACTATTTGCAGTTGAAAAAAATACAAGCTGTGCACGAAACGGTAGTCTCGATATTTGCTGGTCAGTAAACTCTGGAAAGCTTGGATATGTGGTAGGTTACGGGCACTAACAAGAGTATGCGATGTTGTTTGGGCCGTGCAGGTATGTTCGTCGGCCTTATTATCCGAGTTACGCCTGGTGAATTTATCCAAGATCGGGTTAAATTCGATTACCAAATTTTCTTTAATGTCTTATTGCCTCCAATTATCTTAAACTCTGGGTATGAGTTACATCAAGTACGATTTTCCAAAGTGCTTATTTATGTATGTGACATACTGACAATTGCAGGCCAATTTTTTTCGAAATATTGGTTCGATTTTAACATTCGCCTTTGCCGGAACTTTTATATCGGCAGTCATACTTGGGTAGGGTGGCGAGAATTCAACATCAAAATCTTTGAAACATTCCACTGAACAACAAATGGTGGCTGCGCAGTGTTATACTCTATCTCTGGGCCCTCATGCCAATCGAAGGATTGAAAATTTCGTTTGTTGAAGCAATCAGCGTCGGCGCAACACTATCTGCAACAGATCCCGTAACTATTCTTGCGATTTTCAATACCTATAAAGTGGATCCGAAGCTGTATACTGTCATTTTTGGAGAAAGTATTCTCAATGATGCTGTTGCTATCGTCATGTTTGAGACTGCACAGAAGTTCCACGGACATGCAAGCATCACAAGTTTGTTTAAGGGTATCGGAATTTTCCTCATCGTCTTTACCGTGAGCTTGATAATTGGTGTACTTGTGGGTATTGGTACGGCTTTACTTCTGAAACATACGTATATTCGGAGATTCCCGAGGATTGAGAGTTGTTTAATTCTGTTGGTGGCTTATGCGTCCTATCTTTTTTCAAATGGTTGCCACATGTCCGGTGAGTATCACTTTGAAATCGAGAAGCCCATAGAGGTTTATAATTATAAAACTGCGAGTTGAAAGCTTATTAAGTGCAGGAATCGTCTCTCTCCTATTTTGCGCTATTACGTTGAAGCATTATGCATATTACAATATGTCCCGCCGTACCCAACTTACCACTAAATATCTTTTCCAAGTCCTGGCGCAGTTGTCCGAGAACTTTATTTTCATTTACTTGGGTCTCTCTCTTTTCACCGAAGTAAAACTTGTATTCCGACCTCTCTTTATCATTGTCACAACACTCGGTATCTGTGTTTCGCGATGGGCCGCAGTGTTCCCTCTCTCAAAGCTCATCAACTTCGTCATCCGTTTCCGTGCTCAAGCTCGTGGAAGACCGGTAGCGGAAGAGCTCCCGCACAGTTATCAAGCAATGCTTTTCTGGGCTGGCCTTCGAGGGGCGGTTGGAGTGGCTCTTGCAACCGGTCTTCCGGGGGAAAATGGAAAATCACTGCGAGCAACTGTATTGGTTGTGGTGGTATTAACGGTGATTGTATTCGGCGGAACAACGGCAAGGATGTTAGAGATCTTGGGAATTAGAACGGGAGTCGTGGAGGAAATTGATAGTGACGACGAGTTCGACATTGAAAGCTCGGGATCATATTTCAAGCACAATATACGCGGAATAAGCCCTGTACCATTGTCAAATGTTGGCAGTGGAAGTCACGACGCAGAAGGATATTCGAGCAGCCAACAAACTCCCACGCCGCCGGATCGTCCGGAAAGTTCACTGAGTGGAAGGAGATCCAATAGTTACCGGGGTGACTTATTAAAGGATGTGGATAGTGATGAGAGCGATCTGAGCGACTTACCGCCCATGCCGCCCAACAATCGATCAAGGGGTGGACCAAGAGGAATGGGAAGAGGGGGCAATAACGGATCAGGAAGCCCGAGCGCTTCATCCTCGTCCCAGCAGGGTGGCTCTGGAATAACGGCGGGGGGTGCAATAAGTCAACTGACGGGAATATTTAGCGGAACCTCGGATGACCAGGCGGAGTGGTTCAGAAAATTGGATGAAAGTTATATTAAACCGAAGCTGTTGTTGGACCAAGGAAAGGGAAATGGTAGTGGTCGCGGTGCACCCTGAAATGGTCTCCTGGAGGATATTTTTTGTTTTCTTGCTGGAAAGGAAAGACTTTTTTTTTTTTTACTATAATTGGTTACCCTTCATACTCGAGGCACTGTTGTTGTTTCGTCCGATTTCCTTTTGGGAAGAGTTCTTTTTTTTCTAATTTCACTTGTCAAAAATCGGTGTGGTTGTATATCACGTTTTGGCAGATACTTCCTTCATATTTGTCGGGATTCTGGTTTATTGTTTTTCCCTTTTTTTTCCGCGTCACTCAAATTTTTCTATTATGATAGAGAGCCTATTACAATGTTACATTAATGATAACAGCTAGGTCATAATCTAGAGTATGCGATGAAATAGCAAATTTATATTTGCTTGTGAAAACTATATTCCATTTTGAAAACTATCATCTGAAGTACAGAAACTCTGCGTATTCACTGAAGAAGCAAGCATAAACAGAGGTTTGCCTAATTCTTCTCGCCAAACTCCTTTCTCCAGTAAATCCTATGATGTTCCTTCCCACCCTCTCTTGTGATCTCTTCAACATCGTCAACACCAAGCTCAAACGAGACATCAAGAAGCTCTTTTTGACGCGCTTCCTTGGAAGAAGTGGTTATAGCAACGACGCCATTCTCAATGACCCATCTAAGCAAGACTTGCGATTCCGATTTACCGACTTTGCTGCTGATCTTCGTCAAGACAGGGTCAAGGGATCCACCTTGGAACTTGCGAATAGGGGCAAGCGGAGCGTATGCAGAAAGAATGATCTTGTTCTCACGGGCAAATTTGAGGAGGGAGTGATCGATGCAGTAAGGGTTGAGTTCAACTTGGTTCACGACCGGGGCAACCTTTGCGAATGAGAGAAGGTGCTGCAATCGAGGGGCGTCGAAGTTGGAGACACCAATGTGTTTAGCACGGCCGGAGGCGTGGATCTTCTCAAGGGCCGCCCAGACTTCTTCCAGATCTGCGCCATGAGATTCCTTGGTGAAGAACGGACTGTGGAGAAGATAACTTTTGGAGACAGTTTCAGCATATACCGAAAGCAACCGCCGCAAAGGGAGAGCTTACAGATCGACATAATCGGTTTGCAGTTCCCGAAGAGACTTCTCGAAAGTTTGCTCGATCTGTTTGAGAGTTGACCAGATCTAAAATATTATAACAAATGTCAGAAATTGAATGATGTTTGCCACAGGAGCATCAAAATTTTGTATTAAATAGAAGAGAAGAGGGGGGGGGGGGCGCGGGATTACCTTGGTCACGATAAAAAATTCTTCCCGAGGAATTCCCGTTTCTTTCAAAGCAATTCCAACTTCCTTCTCAGTTCCATACATCTCAGCGCAGTCGAAATGACGATATCCGATCTTAACAGCACATTTGATCGAATCGACGAGCTTCTGGTCAATGGTACCGCCGCTGGGCTTATACCACGCAGTGCCAGTACCGAACGCAAGCGCAGGAATAGCTTTGCCAGCGGCGAGCTTGAAAGAGGGAATCACAAATGCTGCCATTGTGGTGTTCGTATGGAGTTGAGGTTTACGTTTTTCGTTCTACCAGAAATAATTCAGAAAGAAGGACGGTTATTTATTCCGTCCACACTGCACATGATGCACGAAATCCAGTAGCGCTGAGGACCAGGTTCTCATCCCGTTGAGAGGTACCCTGTTTCTCTACATCATATTCTGAACGATGACGATGCAATTCTACCCTAGACCGTTTAGATAGCGGTAGTATTCCATGCCCAGCTTTGTAATTCGCCGGTTGCGAAAATACCCCCTCCCAGCCTACTAGAATTGCTATAGAAAGCTCTAGTTTGAAAGCATGGAGCTAGCTTAAGTCCGTTTTTTTTTTTTTTTTTCAGTGATATAGGACTTAACCATCCCGAAATCCCGAGAAATCAATTACGTGACCACTTCCGATAATTGACTTGCGAAGAGTGATACTCCGTTTGTACTGCATTCTTTTATGGCAAAAAGGTGGGGGATCTGCAACTGGAAAAATGAGACGGCAGTGCTGGTACAGCTTATCAAGCTCATCTGCGTCTGTACTGACTAGTGGAGGGTAAGCAGCCGGTTTTCCTCGGCTATCGTGAACCCCAAGATGCATATACTACTGTACCACATCCGACTGATGTGCGACCACCTCTCCCCTGACAGCTTTTTACCAGACGTTCAGCGAACGTCTGACTTGCGAGGCTAGCAAATGTGTAAGCAAGAGTGGGCGTTTAGATGATACTTCACCTCTTTAGCTACGGAAGAGTCCCGCTAATAAAATCCGGATAGAGGGAGAAAATAATAATAATAATTTCCCATTCAAGTCTACATACTGAATACGTTATGAGGGGCATAACTTTTATCCAAATGAATAAATTGTAAGAATTTGGCTTGTTTCTTTCTTATAGAATCATAGCTAGCCCTAGTAAATTAATGGACTAATTAGCCAATATAATAATCACCTCATCTGCGGTTTGGTATCCCAATTCCCAAATTTCCGCTCATAGGTCGTCACTCGAAAAATTTATATGACCAACGCTAACAATCGCGCTTCGTCATATCAACCACAAAACCCTTCATCCCCTCCCCCCCAAAATAATCATAATGATAAAAAATAGAAATAAAAATAATGATAAAAATAATGATTATTATTATTATTTAAAAAAAAAAAAAAAGGAAAAAGGAAAAAGGAAAAGAAAAGAAAAAAAAGAAAAAAAAAGAAACATTCCGCAACCAACCCTTGCGAATAAACATTCGCAGAGACTTATACATTAGTAGGAATCATCTCTTGACAATCCACCGTGTTCTTGTTTGTTCTCCGTTGGAAAGTAATGAACCCTGTGACTAGAGCCAAAGAAACCATTGCAAACATCGTAAGGTTTCTCAAGGCGGTAACTTGCCACCCCGACTCTGAGATCGTCGACACTGCTTGGAGAAACCACAATATGGTTGTTCTTTGAGGTCGTCAGAGGTTAATCAACATTGAAATATACCAGTAATCAATAAATTGAATTTCACTTACCCTTAAAACCTTCCAGTGGGGATTTTTCCGAAGGTAATCTCCAACCTCCTCCTCGTTAAAAATATCCACTCCTTTTACCAAAAGGCCTCCTGTCAAAGGAATAATTCCGGTGAGGTATTGGTCCTGCTCTTCACGTTTCACACAACTGTCGCAAATCTCAGGTGTGGTGTTGACAAACGTCGTGTATGTTCCTACGGCGTTGCGACTCGTCGACTATATGGCCGAATTATGTTCTACGTACTCCAAGAAGAATGTAATGATAATATTCGTCGGAAGTGCGTATTGTTTGTGACGAAGGAAAATGGCCCATTGCGTACGGTATACAGAGTCACTTGCATTGCTTAGCGAATGTTAAGGCCTCATAGAAGCAAGTACATTAGAAAAATCGGGAGATACCAAAGAGAGGTATTTGAAGGTCCAATCTTCCGCTCAAAGGAGGAGGGTTGGGCATAAGAGTATCATTTTCCTTCTCACTGGGACCGTACAAGTGCTCAACACGCTTGTTCGCATACGCAGTCATTTCCGCTGGTTTATTTCTCAATTCTAGAGGAAGATCGGGATAGTAGTATTTGTGGTCAAATACCCTGTAAAAATTAGCGAAAACTTCACCGCATAGCGACTAAAATTCTTGGGATATACGATGGAGCTTCCCACTGGTTACTGATTTTTGGACATCTTCGTTCAGCCAGATATCCCTTAGGTCAGAGCTATCGGCTTTCCTAAATGGTATCAAATGGTGCTCTAATGCAATGCTTTGGTCCTGGTAACTGCTTTGGGGATTCAAAGCCTGCACATAGCATAAAGGCGATCGACGTTTGCATGACTGTACTCGTAAATTGTAGCTGAGTATCACGAAGCCACGGTAAATCCTAATAAAGAAGTATTATTACTTACTACAACCTAAATTGTATCGGCAAGTCAGCGTACCTGAAATTTGAAAAATAGACCCTTATAAACATACTATGGAGTTTTCTTACCAGAAGAGCGGATCAAATCCAGAAACAGAAACTTGAGACATATGACCTTTGGGTGATCCACGGTGGTCAAGTCTATTCCAACCAAACCTATATCCTCGCGAGGAAAATTGAATTGTTCAAATTTTTCCACCTCATAGCAAGGGAAGGAAAGAAGAAGAAGAAAAAAAAAAAAAAAAAACTTCATGAAAGGAGAATATCGTACTATGAATATTATCGTGAAGTATCTCCAATGACGCGCAACTTGAAATGGAATTATCCCCCAATTCTGGTACCCAGACTTGATGAGAAAAAGGGCCATACTCATAAATGTTAACAAATAAATCAAAGACGGCCTCTTTGAAACTAAAAACCATATTTCAGCTCAAACGACGACTTCATTTCACTCAAATCCCTGAGCTCTATCGACTAACTTTGATCCGTTGGCCGCCAGATTTAGTGTCAGTTGGTTTTCGGCAATTTCTGGATGACTTATTCTTTCTTTGTCAGGACAACGCTTTGTGCAATTCCATCGAAGAAACTACTCGTAAACAGGCAATAATTATTATGAGATATCGGTACTATTCCAGAGAGTTTAGGCTCATACAGACCGTGGGAATTGCATTTTAAGTGGTCCAAAATCTTTCTTAGTCTACTCCAAATCTTTAAATTTGTATACCCATAACGGATTAGGATTGAGCGTTTCCGTTTCAATGGATCAAGTGCCTATGTTTTTATCGTAAACTGGAACAGTTATGCCAATGCTCTCTTTTTTGGCTATCATTGGAAGATGTGCACCGTAATCCCAGTTGTAGAAGCTGAGGATAGTTGGTTAGCGTTTAACTAAGGAAAACTCTTTTCATCGTGAACTCACGGAAGTCTAATCTGTTGCGCTTTTGCGACTAGTATTCCCGGAGCTTCATTGGCTTAATGTCGCTCAGAAGTTTGATAGCCTCAGCAACTAGACGTTGCTATAACGACCATTGGTTTCTGTTAAGAATTTATGCTCAAATGTAAAGAAAATCTCGGAAAAAGTGGGACTACCTCAAAAAGAATAGTATAAGGACGGTGCCAGGTCGGAAAACGTGGTCTATACGCGTCAGTCCTTACCGCAAGACTCCGCCCCTCTCAAAGATTGAGCTAGGGCAACAGACTCCTTGTGAGCGCAATAATAGCCAAAATTACCTGTGCTGGGCGGAGACTCTTGCCAAGGAACACTCGGTAGTCCATGGATTCCTACACAGTGATTGCGAAATAGTAACCGTATAATGAGCATCTCTTTCCGTTCCTTGGAAAGATAAACTTTTCGTAAACCATAACATACCGCATATCCGATAGTATCCTGTCGAATTGCCGAAATTTTTGCGATTCATCCTGGAAATTCCGAAGAGCTTTGCGATAAAGTCCAAACATTTCCTTGTGTTCGGATTTCTCTGAAAAACCACTGATATTGAGGCGAGGGTATGGGGTTTCTGTATTGACACCCTTAACAGGATAGCACCCGCCCCCCGCAGGCATGAAACCGCGCATGCATACGTATACATTTATCATAAATTGGTTAAAAGCATTGTAGGAAAAACGGCCGCTCTGCGCAAGCTGTTGGAGGTATCCCTTGCATCGGTTTGATGAAAGTGAGTATTTATATTCCGCCTCGACCACCCTCCACCGGATAGTCGAACCTATAATTTGCCCTCTATATTCTCCAAGCGATACCGGTACGTCACTGATCGACTGAATATGAATTCTTACGTGACCGGGAGGAAGGAAAAAAGACATCCTGCTGATAGACAGAAATGTAATGTGACTGGTGATACTAAGAAACACAAGTGGTATGGCAAAATAAAGAATATATGTGCGTGATTTGGCACACCCTGTATTCCAAAGGTTCCAGATGATCTATCCCATCAATCTGCGCCAGGCAATTGACTCCACGAGGGATATCTTTGGGAGGAAAAAAAAAAAAAAAAAAAAATGTACGACTAGTACAAGAAGAGTTTGTACGAGCTAGAGAAAATTTTCGCGGAATTATTTTAAACTTTTCCCTAGCTTTATGTGCAAATGGAAGCTAATATTTTCCAGATTTTATCCTGTATCATTAAATGTGAACATCGCCTGAACATGTATTCTGGGTAGATTGAGTCCATAAAAGGCGGGTTCAGGACCAAGCTGACCCTTTGCCCTTTTGTGGAGGCGTACTTGCATATATAACGAATGGATACCGGCATTCACGGCCACGCCAATGTCCCGGACGTCGGAAACTTAAATCTCGCATGACTGTTATGCAACGGAGCGAATCGATGCATGTGGTGGGGGATGTGGGGTGCTGACTTGATCGGGAGCTAGCAGCTTTGCATTGGCCAGGCTCAATAGGCCATGGCCATGGTAGCAAGCATAAACGGACAGCGTAATCCATCCGAAACCGCCTAAAGCGTTCTACAGTGTTACTTATATAGAGAGACGAAGTCATGATGACCTCCACAACCTACCACCGGCAACCTCTGCCGGAGTATTTGCGCGCGGTTATTGTCTTTAATATATAAATGACCAAACTCACACATTTGCGCACCGTCGTATGTGCAGGGGCTACATACAGTTCGCATCCCTAGCTTAGCAGCACGACAGAGGTATATCTCAGGTACTACCTTCCCTTTCATTATAGGATTAGATATGGATGTAATATCAGCGCATATGGCCTCCGTCTCCTTCCAGCCACTCTCAAGGATTAATTCCTTAGTCTACGCATACATGGACCAGCCGATGGGAAGACCTGAGCTGAGCTGGGCAGTCGACAGCCGTCCGGAACCAATTTCGGTCCCATGCAGAGGGTGACAGACCATGATCCGGAAATCTCACTTACATGTAACTGGACTTTTACCTTATTCACCCCGTACATGTTTGACCACAATCCCAGCGCAAATTCGCTTTTCGGCGAAATCCATTGAATCATTGATGTATGTAGATGCTTGCATAAACTCTAAATGAAATGGAAGAGTATTGTGAGACAAATTCGGACCACGTTACCTGTAATCCCGCCTGTGCAACCTCATGACGCCACCGCATTTTCTGCAAAACGAAGGGCGTTCATAAATGGGAAATGGCTGCAGCTGCCACTCACATTAAGCTCAGCATGGTAAATTTTTACCCCCATCAACATATATGAATTGATTCACGTATCTCTGCTTCTTCCTGATTTTTTTTTTTTTTTAAAAAAAAATTTAGCTGTGGTCGTATTCAGTAAAAGTATCAACTAAATACACCTGGCATGTAAATTAAATTACAAAGCGCATGGCGTATTTCCATCGCTTGGTCCCGCTTTACTTAGGCAAAGGAAACTGCTTCAAAGAGGATATCCCTTCCTACCCTGTGAAGTATCAGGTAATTCAGCACCGGAAAACCCTCCACCCACCGGCGAGAGCTGCGAGATTTGAAGCTTGAGGTGGGTTACAGGAAAGGATGCTAAGAAATTAGAATCCATCGAGTGATCTCTCATGACCATATGCCTTGTACGAACATAGGGAATGGTACTTACATGTAATGTAGAGTACACCCTCTACTTCATACTGCTATTATGTACTAACGAGTGATAGCTTGTGATTCTTGTGAAGTATGGGAAATTGCAGGAGCGTTTTTGAAGATGACCTGCATATTAAAATGGGGGAGCGGGGGTTACACCTAACCGATATCATAGTTATTATGGTCACGCCTTTTTCACCTCATGACTGTCTCATGACCGTCGTGAAAAACTCGGCATCATATATATGCATAGCAATGATACTGAATATTACAGGTGGGAGCATCCAGGACTTTGTATAGTAAATGTGCATGCATATGTACATGTAGAGTACTAGTGCATGGAACGGAGAAAAAAAAAAATAGAAAAAAAACGTTAAAACTCGTTACCGAAAAGGACAAAAGCAACAAAAAAGACAAATTGTCTTACTTTTTCAATCTAGCTTTCACTGCATTGGCGCAGTACTTGGGATTTCAACCAAAGCAATCCTTATATGGTGACTCATCTGCGGGAGCAATTCGAGCAAGGCCGGATTGTAATTGGATTTTTTTTTTTTTTACTCCAATCGATCCATTGCCTAGCTGAGCCCAGAGGCCCCGGCGGATGTAACCATGGTCTTAGCATGGATCATTTTCTAGACAAGAGCGCGGTCATTGTTCTCCCAGTGGACGGCGGGCAAGTCCGATTTGTTGCGGGACATAGTGATTGATGATGAACTAAATAGGGAGAGAGGAAAAAAAAAAAGAAGAGAAGTGGATAGGACGTAATAATTCGTATTTGCTGGCCCGGCCCTTTTTTTTTTTTTTTTTGCTCAAGGGAAGGCACTTTTTACGCGATAACAATTTTGATTAGCATCGGTTTTAGTGTTTGAACTAAGTCTTAATTTTCGGATGAGTTCTTTTTTTTTTTTTCTCCAAGGAACTTCACGTTGTCCCGTGTTACTAGCCCGAGTATCGCAAATCTATAGCCGCGACTGTATCGCCTCTCTGAACGTCCCTCCCTATCTGTTTGGATCTGCCCCGATAGCTCCACCTAACCGCTCCGATGACCGCAACGTACGTTTCTTTGATAAAGGCATCGTCCTGGGTGGATTAGCACAGAATGGTTCTATTACCGAGGAGAATTTCTTCCCGATACTTGACATCGCCCTTATCAACACAGTTCCGATCTATGTCTACGCAAAGGCTACTGGGAACCCAGTTTCTATGGCTGATATTCCTCTCGTTAAGTGTATATTTGTTGATACCTATATAGGGAGGACGTGCATGACTAAGCAAGGTACAATTACGAAGTCAGCAACCACGACACCCCGCCCTGCGTGAGTTTGAGCTTCGTTGATGCAACATAGCTCTAGCATCGGTCAAGCAAGATGGTGAGTTGCAATTGCCCACCCTATGCATTGCAAGTCGTCTTTCGAGTTTCATCTTGAACTTAGCTGACATCGGATACCCCTTACTTTTCTCTCATACAGTCTCAATCCCTCCGGCCCTACCTCAAATGTGTTCGGTCCTCCTTGACCGCAGCGATTTCACTCAGCAACTTCGCATCTCAAACTGCAGAGCGTCACAACGTCCCTGAAGTCGAAGCTGCCAAATCACCTGAAGTACTTCTGAATCCGCTCACGGTTTCGAGAAACGAGAATGAGCGTGTACTCATCGAACCGAGTATCAACTCCATCCGGGTTTCCATCAAGATCAAGCAGGCAGATGAAATTGAACATATCCTTGTTCACAAGTTTACCAGGTTTTTGACGCAACGAGCCGAGAACTTCTTCATCCTGAGGAGAAAACCGGTTAAGGTACGTTGGTTCTTACAATTTGTGGCTTGATTGGTATCATTGGTTGTCCAAATTTGTCATTGGATACATAAGAGATGGGGGTAATCGGAGGGAGTTAACTATGAAGCGTGGGCAACGCACATGCGAAGCTGAGGAGAAGACGATCGATAACTTAATGTGGTGGAGATCGGGGAAGCTAATTTGAGTTAAAAAAATTTAGGGCTACGACATCTCTTTCCTAATCACCAATTTCCACACAGAGGCAATGTTGAAACACAAGCTCGTCGACTTTATCATACACTTCATGGAGGAGGTTGACAAGGAAATATCAGAGATGAAGCTCTTCGTATGGCTTTGCCTCCGCTAGTGTTTATCGGATTTCTGAAGACTAACAGTTGCTGGGTGTAGCTTAACGCAAGAGCACGTTTTGTTGCTGAAGCTTTCCTCACTCCCGTATGTGGAACTTTGTTATTGAATTTGTTTGTGGAAGTACTGACAATTTCTAGTTTGATTAATCTCATCATGCGGAAATACAGAAGGACCGAGTGGATCGCAAAGCTTACAACTGTACCTCACAATGTAAAGAGCATGATAATATCCAATATATTTCGCTTGTTTTTAATTAGGAAATCCCACGGCGTTTTCTTCCTTTCTTCCTTTTTTTTTTTTTTTTTTTTTTTTTTTTTTC
>JABYPW010001849.1:0-13382 GCA_016880775.1 Phymatotrichopsis omnivora | reverse complement strand
TTTTAAGCATTCCAAAAATTTATGTTCTTACTCGTTTTTCTCTTGTTTTGTTCATTGTCACGTTTTCTTTTCTTTTCCCGCAAACTGCACACTAGTTTCCATGCCTTTCCCACTCTCCCCACCTCCCGCTCTCTCTTGCTGCTTTTTGGATTTGCACCAACTGGGAACGGAAACGGCAAAAGCAAAGGAAACAAGACTTCAAGCACTTCATCCACCGCCAGCATACATTCTTGTACATATTCTGCATACATAAATGATACATCTACATAGAACCCACATACATTATACATATGCCACAACATGTGCACAACGCAAAACGCACGCAGCGCACAGATACAACTACATTGTAACACAACCATCAGGGAGACTCCCGATTGACCGGGAACGCCGACCGGGAGTTGCGATTTTTTCTTTGCATGGTGTGTGTGTGTGTGCGTGTGGTGGTTGCTGCACAGTGATGTTTTGAGTTGTTAGGACAGGGGTTGTGTGAGAAGCCGGTAGCCGTTTTTTTACCTGTTTTTTTTTTTTTTTTTTTTTTTCTTTTTCCCCTATGTCCTGGTTACTCCAGATTTATTCGAGTATCATAGCGTCAGAGTACGGGATTTTCTTTCCCTTTGGACGGTTCCTGGAGGGGCCATCATAGCGCGCGGGTCTTATACAGTAACTTGTTGGTGTTGTTTTTAATCTATCTGTTTAGACTGGTCTCCCAAGCGGTATGTATGGCAAAGCGCACCTGCACTTTGTGGCATGGAAATCGAAGACTAATAACCAACCACCTTCGACTAATGATCACCCGGCCCCATTTTCTTATGCTCTGTAGCTAAGATTTCCGGGGCTAACCGACGTTCCCCTTCAATCAAAAAACATCAAAGCAGTTGTAAGATGCCTGGAATAGGTGAGAGAGGAGGTTTTGGCCGACAAAGTACGGCGACAGCGGAAAAATACATGGAAATTAATATTAGGGATAGGGTAGGGAAAAACAAATGAGATGATGTATAAAGATGTCCTATCCATCCGTTTCGTTCTCTTTTTTCTCTTTCTTTCCTCACCATCCTCGGATTAATTCAGTCTCTTTTTTTTTCCCTCAAGGCAATCAGTCTTTTCTTTCCCTTGCATAGCGGCTTGCCGTTCTTTTTTTTTTTTTTTTCAAAGTCTATCATTCTTTTTATCTTTTTTTCGAGCAGTGCTCATATCACATAACGATTTACTTTTGCAACATTTCAGTGACCTAGATTCACCTCGAAGCATTCGGCCTTCTCGAAGAAAAAAAGAAAAAAAAAGAAAAGAAAAGAAAAGAAAAAAATACATCAAAAATGCAGAAGTTCATTTCTCTTGCCGCCGCTTTCTCCGGGCTCATTGTCAGCGCCGCTGCCCATGGTGTGATTGTCTCTCCTCCTCGCCGTTACCCTGGCTCTGCTATGGAGGAGTATTGTGGACAAACTATCTACAACAACCAAAATTCCGACAATGCCGGACCCATCCAGTTGCTTATGCAGAGCGCCAGCTCAATTGCAGATGCGGATAAGTGTAACTTGTGGTTGTGCAAGGGTTACCAGTACGAAGACAACACCGCCAATGTCCAGACTTATAGCTTGGGACAGACCGTTCCGTTCGAGGTCAACATTGTTGCTGTAGGTCTCCTCCATCCGGATGCTTTAGCAGGGGAGGAATATGAGAGAATGCCGAGCACTAACTCGACGCATAGCCCCACACTGGATACGCCAACGTCTCCATCGTCAACACCGCCACCAACTCGATCGTCGGATCATTCTTGAAACAATGGGATGTCTATGCGTCCACCAGCACTGGAGTTACCTCTGATGAAACCAACTTCGACGTGACCATTCCCACCGACTTGGAGGGCTGCACAACTGCCGGAGGTACATGCTCCGCTTCTATTTTCCTGCAAGTATGAACTAACCCCAAGTGCAGAATGCGTCATCCAATGGTACTGGTACGCCCCTCCCTCCGTCGACCAAGCCTACGAAGGCTGCGTGGATTTCGTCATCGGGGACGGGACTGCCGCCTCCTCTTCCGCCGGTTCCGCCACTAGCGCTGCTGCCACAGCCACGGGTACCACCACCGCCGTCCAAGAAACCACTGCTACAAGCGCCGCTGCCGTAGAGACTTCCGCTGCCGTAGAGACTTCCGCTGCCGTAGAGACTTCCGCTGTCGAAGAGACTTCCGCTGCCGCAGAGACTTCCGCTGTCGAAGAGACTTCCGCGATCGCTGTTCCCACAACCTCTGTAGTCGCCGCGCCGGTGGTCTCCTCCGCCATCGCTAATCCCGTTACCTCCAATGCTACTGCTGTTCCCACCACGTTGATTACCATGACCAGGACATCTGCTGCGGGCACTGCCACTACTTCGGCGGCTTCGTCATCCGGCTCCTGCTATTCTACTTCCGTCGAGGTCAACAAGTGTCTCGACGCCGTCAACGTTTGCATTGCCTCGGCGCAGTCGGCTAGTGGGGGCGCGATTTCCTTTTCGGATTGCGAGTCGCGGAGGTCCAGCTGCACCTTGTGCTGAGCTGACGTTTCTTGTTTGAGGTGCTGGAGTTGTTGGGGAGGGGAGACTTGAGAAGTTGAGGAAGGGTTACTGTATATTATTTAGTATCTATGGGCTCTCCTTTTCTTTTTCTTTTTTTTTTATCTTTTTGGGTTGTTATGCTTGGTCATGAGCAGTTACATGTGGTGCATGGTAGATGGGGTGGATCGTAGACGTCCCGAAAGGGAAAAAATAGAAGTTGATTGTCGATAATTAATATTCCCACTGTTGCGTTTCCTTCGTCCTCGTGATTAACCGGGAGCTGGCCAGAGCCAGCGTTTTTGAAGTATTTCTGACGGGTTGAGGCGGACGAGTGATAGTGCATTATTTGCGTTGCAAGTGACGGCCATGACTGATAACCAGTGTCCCAAGCATGGCCTCTCACTCGACACTGGCGCACCGGGCGCGACGCATTCCAGAAACGCTGGTTGGATGCGGAATACATTATCAGTAGAGGACCTGGGCCATCCGCAACCTCAAGTCAGAGTTGTGCTATTAGCGGGATTTGGGATAATAGATGGTATGGTTGACATTGCAAGTGGCCCGTGGTGGCCAGAACACAATCTCTCACTCGACGATGAGATGAGCAATGCCGATTCGTTGCATTCTTGAGGAACTCTGAACTTTGTTTACAACCAGTGGGTTGCTCATTGTGATATTCAATGAGTTTTTGTAGATAAAAAAACGTTGGCAGCGAGAAGCGAGGTGCTTGCGATGTTTTGCAGCCCGATATCCAAGGTAGTTTACATAGACATTCTTGCCAACGCTAAACCTTCAAATTATTATACCGATTCTAGCTGAAAGATAGTATATAAATATCTTAGGCGGGCTCTCTGGAAGTATCTTAGAACTTTAGCAACCCACAGGTCATTTTCAATTCGCCACGTAAAAAAGAATAAACAACCCCAGACAAAAGATCAAAAACAGTGATTCAACAAAGCTCTTCCCATGATCGTATTTAACATTTTTCCCTGAAACCCGAAAATAAAAGTAAACCTCGGCAACCAAAAAAGAAAAGAAAAAAAAAAAAAAAAATCACAGAAATTTTTGCTTTTATTTTTTTTTAATAGAACCCAATGAGCCCATGAAGTACACAGAAAAGCCAGGAAGACAACTTAGTTCATCTTGCGGATGAGCTGGTTGATGTGCTGCTCGCGGTCACCCAAATCACCACCCTCAACAAAGTGCTTGAACTTGCGGGTGCGGAAACCGCCGGTGGGGGAGGAGAGCTTGAAAGGCCAGAGGAAGTTGGAGGCCTGGAGGACGGTATGTTAACATTATTTTCCGAGGAAACTACGGTAATCAGAAGGTGGGGGTGTGGGAAAAAATCATACCTGCTTGAAGTTGGGGCCAACAGTGAAGATCTCGTGGATCAAGTCCTCGATGGAGATGATTCCGTACTTGCCAAGAGACTCCTCAATAAGCTTGTTGTCGGTCTGCAGTTTCCGTCAATACTTGAATTTTATATACCTTTCAAAGAAGAAATAGAACATACCAAGGGGATTCTTTGGCGATCAATCTTTCCGTATCCACGCTTATAGATGAGCTCACGGACGGACTTGAGGTTGGGCTCTCCGTAGGCAACCCACGGCTCAACAACACGGAGCATCTCCGCGGTGGCCTTGGTCAAGCGGACGAAGACACCGTTGTTGATCTGGAGAAGACGGAGCAACTGCAGGATCTTGCGGGGCTTGGGGGCAATCTTGTTGATACTACACGAAAAATCAGTACCCTTCAAAATGAGAAAACGGATAAACGGAGAAACATACCCCTTGATACGGACAACGAATACAAGCTTGGGCTGGGCAGGAACGTAGAAGGAGCCATCCTTCTTAGCATCTCGGGCGAGACGGATCTTCTCACGCTCCGCATCGCGGTACTCTTTTACGTACTTCTCGGCACGCTTGAAGATGACTTCACGCTTGGCCTTGTTGTCCTATTTTGGCGTTATGTGTTAGCAAATTGTCTCAATTGCAACTTGAAAACTTCTCAAATCCCCAAATCCCCAATTACAAAGATCCGTTGTCGACGAAAGAGAGCTCAGCCCCGAAAGATGGTTAATTATGCAACAGCATCGCCTTGAAAGGCTAGTCGCAAGTCGGTTGGTTATCATCACCGTCTCACCCGTCCATATCGTGCCCGTTCCTCCAGAACAAACCGAAAAACTTCAAACGAAAAAAAAAAAAATTTAAAAAATTGCAACAAACTTTCTTCCTCTGCTCAGCAGCGGCAGCGCGCTCCTCAGCCTGCTTCTCCTTGGCCTTGCGCTTCTTGAGAAGGGTCTCGGGAACCAAGATCTGCTCAGCAGTCGGCACCGTTCTAATAAAAAAACAAGATGAAAAAAAAAAACATCAGTATGGCCACCCCGCATCAATCAAGGGAAAACATTTAGACAGCGCCAAGTACGAAGAAGCCCAATTAAGAGACATCCTCCTGCTTTAATAAGGATGGGGACTACTCGACGAGAATGAATTTAATCGGTGAGAATGACTCTGCTGTCCATACTATTCTCTCAACACATGCGATAACATGGTAGAAGAGAAACGACAGGGATACTAGCAATCGCAATCTCATCCAACAAGACCCCGAAGAAACCTCAGGATGTGAACATGCACATGCAAACAGACGCTCTCGAAAACCAAAGTCTCCGAAAAACGAGCACCATGTGAGGCAGTATGAATTTAAAGATGAAGAATTCCCAGAACCCTTCATTCTCAAAACCTCAGTGTTTCCACCCTCAAACTCCCGCCGCAGCAAGCGTTGAAAGCAGAAACCCGAGAAGAAATCATATCGAGCTGGCTTGCTGCAATTCCCCGGATGCAGGAATCACAAGCCCAGCGAGCGGAGGCCATTGCTGGAAGCGGGAAAAGAAATTGACGAAGCATGGGAACATACGTGTTGGGCATTTTGGCGAGCTGTGGCTTGGCGGGTGCTGTGTCTTGTTGGGTGTTGCTGTCGTCGGTTCTACTGCGAAGGAAATTTCGCGGATGAAATTTGGGCAGTGGTGCGAAGAGCTGATTGTGACAGGGCTTAACCCTTGATTATTCCGTGGTGGTTGATATGCGAAAAGCAGTCCTCGCTCGCTTAGATAATCTAATCCTAAACTACATCTGAAACTAAGTACTCCACATCTTAAACGTCTACATACATGCATTGCACATTAAAAAGAAATTTGCATCCATATGTTATTAATTACCTACTCCAATTCATATTGAGTGGGTTCAATTCTGAGGCATGGAGAAGTGAACCTCGGAGTCCACATGCACCAACTCTCACTCAGCGTTAAGCAATCATAACGACAACGTTACGCACAACCCAGAGCGTATTCTTGATCATTGTCTATCACTCAAGCCCGGGTATTAGTACACAAAATCCATCTCCACCTAGATAATCCAGCAGTGACTTCATTTCTCTCAACCACCAAATATACTCCACAACGAGTGATTCCGTATGACGGGAATCTAAAACCTACTTCAAGCCAGCTCTAATTTCTAACTAGTAGATATGTTTTTTTTTTTTTTTTTTTTTTTTTTTTTTTTTTTTTTTTAAGTACCGCATACGATTATAAAACCCAAACATACTTAGTTTTTCTTTTTTTAATTTCAGCCCAATCCCACCTACCTCTACTACTAACTCTTTAACCACCCTTCGTGCAACTTCTTTTGTCTATCCCACAATTTCTTCAACGCCTTCCCTCTACTCTTGGTAACCTCATTCCCCTCCTTATCTTTTGTCGGCAGCCCTTCCTCATCCCACTCACTCCACTTTTCCGCTTCCTCGCCCACCTTGAACATCACCTTCGGATCAACCTTCGCGGCCTCCTCTTTCTTCCTTTCTTCCTCCTCCCTCTTCAATCTCGCCTCCTCTTTTTTCGCTTCCCTCTCCCTCGCCTTCCTCTCCTTCTCTTCCCGGGCCGTGATTAATTCCTCCGCGGGAACAAACTTAATCAACGCCGGTTTTCCATCCGCCGAATCTCTGTCGTCAAGTGATACGCCGAGCGAAGCAAGGTCGTAATCACGGAGCTTATCCGACAGCTGCAGAAGCCGCCTAGATGAAGCATCTGTTGAGTTCGCGATAGCGATTTGGCGGACAGCATCACGGAAAGCGCTGAGCACACGGAGGTAGGGTAGCGCAATTTCTTGAGCATCCGATACCCCGCCCTTGGGAGAAGACTTGGACCAACCGATTTTGCCGCTGGCGAAGGCACCATCGAGGCCGAAGATGTTGACGATTCTGGTGATCCAACGGGCGATTTCCTTTACAGCAGAGAGGGATTTTGTGGCGGCCATGTATTTGTTTGTTTCACCTACAAGGTCGGCGAGAACTTTCATGGCGACGGGGGTGTTGAAGTTGTCGCAGAGGGCGGCGTGAAGGTTTTCACGGGCGAGGTCGAGTCTGTTTAAAATGATCATTTATTAGTTAATTGCGAGTAGAGACATATAGAAACGAGGAGGGGGTTAGAGAGTGGGGAACAACTAACTGTTTATAAATATCATGTTCCAATTCCCCAAACAACTGCGGGATCTTCTTCCCAGACTTGTCCCTCTCTTCCTCCTCAGCCACAAGAGCCTTAACATTTGAAAAGAACTTCCCAATCGTAGTTTCCCAGGCCTTCGCCTCCGCCAAAACTCCTTCACGAACCTCAATCCCTTCTTTCCAGCCACCCATCAAGAAGACTATTCTCAATCCGCGGGGTGTCCACCCACCTCTATCTAGTGCATCCCGGATGGAAACAAAGTTCTTAAGAGACTTGGACATTTTGCTGCCGTGGATCTGAAGATGCCCCATATGCAGGAAGTAGTTGATCCACTGGTGCTTCCTGTCGAGGGTTTCTCGAGCATTGCAGCATCTATGAAAGCGCAGGTCAGACTTCAGATAACCTAACGACGGAGGGCCGAATTTGTCCAACATACCCATCCCAATAAGCTTCACTCTGCGCAATCTCATTATCATGATGCGGAAATGCCAAATCAATTCCCCCCGAATGAATATCCACTTGCCCTCCCAGCACCTCTGAACACATAACCGAGCATTCAATATGCCAACCGGGTCTCCCCTTCCCCCACGGGCTATCCCAACTCGGCTCCCCCGGCCTCGATGCCTTCCAGAGCGCAAAATCCTGCTTATTCTTCTTGTTCTGCAAAACCGTCTTTTCCCCCTCTGCCACAGTAGTCGGCAATGTTGAAGTCTTGTCGCTCGTCAAAGCCCCCTCTCCATCCGCCATCAGTCCCTCATCACCTCTGTTCCATGGCTGGAGCTTAGCGTAGTGGTGGCCGGCGGCTTCATATGCCGCGATATCGAAATATACGGATCCGTCTACGGTGGGATATGCGAAGCCCTTGTTGACAAGCTTCTCAACGAAGGCGACGTTTTCTGGAATGAATTCGCTGACTCTAGTGGTGACGGTTGGAGGGATGACGTTTAGAGTTGCCATATCTTCGTTGAAGTGACGTTCCCAGTAGCTGGACAGCTTAGAGAATACCTCCGGTTCGTAACTACGACCTTCGTTCAGCGAGTCGAGATACGGGAGAAGTACTGAAGATGTAGCGGTGTAGAGCTCATCTGCCTGGATTTTCGAGGAGGAGAGAAGCGCTTTGGAGGCTGTGAGGAGGGTGGTAAGGTGCATTTTGAGCTTGGTGATCTTCTCGTCGAGGATTACTTCTTCTGTTGCTTCCGAGGAGGGATTAGTTTTCCGCTCCTCCTCCTTTAGTATCAGAGATATCAACTCTGGATGTTTTTCTTGCGCCCATTGCTGGAAGGTTTCTGGGGTCGCTTCGGAGTCGTCGGAAACCTTGGACTTGAAATAAGCAGACCAAGCAGCGGACACAGCGTTGAGAACCTCTGGAGTCGCCGCAGGGTTTTTGAAAACGAATTCCTCGAGAAGGTGCTGCTGGCGGCCTCGGAGGATAATCTACTTCACACTCGCAAACAACTATAAGCAACTATCCATATTCCCTTTCTTAAATCAACAACAACAAAAAAAAAAAAAAAAGAAAGAAAGAAAAAACACCATATAACCCACCTTATCGTCCACATCCGTAACATTCTGCACAAACGTAACATCGTACCCAAAATAATCCCCCATGATCCTCCTCAACACATCCGTCGTGACATAATTCCTCGCATGCCCCAGATGGCCGGCATCGTATACCGTCGGGCCACAGCAATACCACGTAACCTTCTTCCCGGCTGGATCCAAAGGAATAAAAGCTTCCTTGCGCCGCGTCAAGGAATTGTAGACCCTCAGCGGAGGGAGGGAAACACCATGCGCGGGAGGTACCGGGGGGGTCCACAGCGGCTGCTCTCTCGAGGCAGCGGGAGTGGTAGAGGACATTTTCCGGTGGACGACGAGCGTGGATGGGAGACGTTGCGGGATCCGAAGGCTTGGGGTTGGTATTCTGGACAGCAGCGGTGCTCGTGCGAGGAGGAGGAGCATGGAGGGAGAACGGAAGGCGGGCGCTTTGGTGTTTGGCGGCTGGAATCCAGCAGCGTGAGCCAAGGAGGATAATGCATTTGTTGACCAGCCATTCCCGCCTGCCTTAGTCAGGATCGCTGCGGCGGGGCTGCGGGGCTGCACCCGCGCAATTCTTGGGCAAATCGATAAAAGAAATGCAGCTTGACGTTATGTCTCAGCCTCAGGAATCCTCTGCACCATGCCTTCCTCGCAACCACCACAGCATGCACTGGAATTTCCGACATTGAATTCCTCGACTGAAGTTTCCCGGATATATACAAATTCTATATATATACTTTGTTCTGATTTAAAAAACATACTCCTTCAATCCTTGCCGGCATTGCAGCTTCCCAACTTTCGTATTCTTGCAATAATAAGTTCGCAGTTTGATATATACCTCCTTCCTCCCCCACCACACCAAAATGAAAAGACATTTTCTCAAGCCAACACCACAAATCCGTAGCAAGTTTTTGATTCGCATAAATAAGGAAGTCCCGTGGGCAATCCCCAATCACCTGTAAAACTCAAAATATCTAGCCCGTAACTCAATCGCAACCAGAAGAGTGATGCCCATCCCCAAAAACCTCGGAAGCGAGCAGAGCACAAAACAAAAAATGTTCACCAAATGGCGAAAAAGAAAAAGAAAAAGATAAAAAAAAAAAATGAAAATAAAATGAAAAATGAAAAATGAAACGAAAAGAATAATAAACGAAAAGAAGGAAATGAAGAAGAAAAAAAAAAAAAAAAGTAAGCGGAAAAGGCACATTAAAAAAAAGGATAGCAAGGGAGGAAAAGAAAACAATAAAATCGCTTTTTTTGGTGCAGCGCAGAGAGGAGATGCCTCAAGTTTCCTTGAGATACATAAGCTTGTCTTTGGTAATCGTCAATCGTTTCAAACTGGTCACCAGAGCAGCCTTAACCTCTTTGTTCTTCATCCTTGCCCTGAACCTATTCGCAATGACTTGAATTGTGACACCATTGGGTGTGAGTACGGACTTGATCTCGTCGTCGGTGATGAAGCCTAAATAAAGAAACCCAATTAGCTTTCTATCACATTACGCAATATCGGAATTACGGATCACAATTAATCCGAAACATGGGGTATCGATCGTTCATGCAAAAGCACTAACATAGGGAACTCACCAGTTGGCTGAGCAGCAGCAACGGCTGGAGATCCCGTCTTACTGGCACCAGCAGGCGCTGCAACTCCCGCGGGGGATCCAGCCCTCGAGGCAGTAGCAGGAACCGGAGAACCCTGTCTTGAACCGGTTCCCGCAGCCACTGGAGAAAGAGCCCGACCTCCAGAAGTGATCTTGATCCTCTGCTTCTTGCTTCCTCCTGGGCCATCTGACATTTCCCCTTGAGTATCCTCACCAGCGCTCATGCTACCATCTGCGGGATTCCCGGATTTCCGTTTCTTTGACGGCGCTGTTGCAGGGGCCGCAGTCGACGCGGCAATTTGCGACAAGTTCTCGCCAGGGATTTTCAACATCACGATGTTCTTTTTGTCTTGGGGAGCATTGCCAGGTACAGCAGGTTGCTTCGTTCTTGGCTTCTTTCTGCTTTCAGTGCCTGACTCAGGGTTCGGGGAGCTTGTGCGCTTGAGGTTTTGTTTCTTTTCAGCGGGAGCCGGAACCGGCGCAGGCACAGGTGCAGGTTTATCTTTCTTAGATGGGGAAGCCTTGACTTTGGTGTCGACAGCAGTGGGAACGGCAGCGGGAGCAGGGGTGGAGACGGTAGCTGCAGCTGCCTTTTCCTTTGTCTGCGTGGCTTCTTTTGCTTCCTTTGCCTCCCTTTCCTCCTTTTCTTCCTTTGCCTCCTTTGCCTCCTTGGCCTCTTTTTCGGCCTGTTCGGCTTTCTTACGTTCCTCTTCTTTCTTACGTTCTTCCTCTTTGATGGCTTCTTCTTCCGAGTCCTCCTCGTCTTCCTAGACGTGGGTGGAAATAAAAGTATTAGAATGGAGATGAATAGAGTTACTAATGAACCTTACCGAAGATCTGTACGGATTCTCGTCAGAATCCGTGTCGTAGTTGAAGTTGCCCTCTCGGTTCATGAGTGCCTTTCTAACGCGTTTTCCATGCTTACGGCGTGCGGCTTCAAGCTTTTTGCTTTCGGCTTCTTCTTCCTCATACTCACGTTCGTCACGGGTATCAAAGAAATTTGCGGAGAGTTGTTCTTTTTTGATTCGTTTCTGCAAAAAAACAAACAAATAAAATAAAATAAAACATTAGCGTCTGAAATGTTATCAAAAAAAAAAAAAAAAAAAAAAAAAAATCCTGGCATAGAGTCCGATACCTCAATTTCTTTGTTTTCCTGCTCCTCACCATCCATGATCGGCGCTTCCTCATCGTCCGCGAACTGATCATCATCGAAGTCCAAATCGTCCGCATCCGCAACTTCCGACTTTGGTAGCACATTCTCTAATCTACCGCCTTTTCTAGTGAAAACGGTTTTTGCAACCTTCGCATACTCCATCGCCTGCTGCCTCTCCTTCTCCTTCTCCTCCACCTTCGTAACGTTCATCAGCCATCTTGGAGTCTTTGAATTTTTCCTCATGGCGGTCTCCGCCTCCTCGATGCTCAAAGTCTTAAATTTATTTTTTTCGGTAAACTTATACCATTTCTCGACCGGTATCATTCTAAACCTCCCATCGTCGAGCACAAACATAGCGAACATCCCATTACTCAGCGAGCCCTCCAACTGTCCCACCCACGTATTCTTGTTATCAAAATCCTCAATAAACCACGGAAAGAACTCTTCGTATCTGAGCCTCTTTTCCTTCTCGTCGGTTTTGTAAACCTGCTGCGTCTTCTTCTTGAACGCGTTTTTCTTCTGCTTCTGCGCTCCTCCGTAGGGTGCTATCTTCTCCAGATTCGCCGCCTTCTCTGCCTCCCTCTGCGCCTGGTCCACTTCATTCTTCACCTTGTCCTTATCCTTATCCTTATCCTTCTCGTCGGCTTCCACCGCATCCTGCACAGCGACCGCCGCTGAATCCTCCTTCGCTCCCTGCAAAGGTGCCCTCGGATCCCGCCGGTGAAGCCTCACGGGGCGCGTAAACTCCTCCGGATTCATTGGATTGATGATCCGCTTAGCTTGTATCCTCATCACATGGTGCCGCAGGCCTTTGATCAACGAGGCCTTCGTCGTCGTAAGCTTGTAATCCATCCACTCGTCGTCAGGGACATGCTTTGTTTCCTCCGGGGTAGGAGTCGCAGCGTTTCCGCCCGCCGGCGGCGTAGGCGAGGGCCGAGCTGCGGCTGCAGATGCAGGCGCTGCCGCTGCCGGTGCTGGGCGAGAACCTGATACGGGCCTTGGACGTCGCGAAGACCGCTGGACCAGCGGATTGGCGTTGGCCTTTCGCCGGACGACCAGGCGTGTGGATGCAGGGCTGTTTGCCAGTGGGGTTGGAGTAGCGGCGGGGGTGGCAGCCCCGGGGGCAGGTGAGGCCATGGGTGAAGATGGCTGGGAGCTGCTTTGAGCCTGGAGAGTGTGACCGATGGTGTTGCGTTTTGGGAGGCGATTAGAATAGCACACGAGCTGGATCAGGACGTTGCGGAAACGGACAAGATGTTCGGTGGAGGGAAGTTGGACAGCGCAGAGCAAGGAAGGGTGGAATGGGGCGGACAGAGGGTTGAGACGCTGAAAGACGAGGTCAGCACGGGAGGCAAGAAGGTGTGCCTTGGGTTTGCGGGTGATTTGTGTAACGCTGAGATCGGTCTCGGAATGACGCTTAGTCAGAGGCTCCAGAAACCGTTGCTTGTCTCTGGCGGTCCCGTGACTGCGCCACCTCCTCCATGCAATGCGCAGTGCTCGACATACAGGCATGCAAGTACCCTCACTGAACTTCCTTCTTGCTACTAGCCTTACAGCCATGCCGTACCCCACAACTAATAAGAAAAGCAACACTCAAGCAAAACAACACAAAACACAGCTTTTGGTATGCACGAGGGCGCTGCACATGGCACGTTGTGGTTGTGGCTTGCGGATCTATGGTATCCCTACAGCTTCGATGATGTATGTACGTATCCGGAGTTCCACCGCATGACTTGGTACCCAATAAGTACTCCACTTATACATCGCTGATCTATTTTCCATGCGAACGTTAAGTTGATCTTTTATCCACGTCATTTACTACATTGTTCAACTCAGCCGAGCAAACAAACGCCAGTAGGACTAGAAAACGCTGTAATAGACGTTTGCTGAGCGAGTGATTCATCATGACGAGAAGCCTGTTGCACAAATTTGGTATCGCTCTTCGCCAATATTACGCAAGGCAAGTCCAACTGGAAAATCTCTAGAAAAACCAACTTTTTAATACGCGTAAACCCTTGATATCACGGTGTTCCCGCGCCCCCATTTTACCCCCGAAAAAATCAAATAAC
>JABYPW010001848.1:0-13382 GCA_016880775.1 Phymatotrichopsis omnivora | reverse complement strand
AAGAAAAGAAAAAGAAAAAGAAAAGAAAAAGAAAAAGAAAAGAAAAAGAAAAAGAAAAGAAAAAGAAAAAGAAAAGAAAAGAAAAAGAAAAAGAAAAGAAAAGAAAAGAAAAGAAAAGAAAATTCCCTATCAAAATACCATTCTATCTCCCCCGTACCATCTTACAGAAACGAATTTGGATCCCATACGACTCCCAAAACTTTAGCTTCCACAAGACCCTGCACCTCATCCGGCTTCATCTTCATCAAATGTACATCCCTCTTCCCCAACGCATTCCTCGTCTTCTGAACCCCAAAAAGTGCCACGTCATCCCGATCCGACATCCATCTCTTTTCATCGGAATTGCTAATCGCCATTAACTTCAACTCTGACTCATCGTATCCATTCTTTTCAAAGCAAAACCCCACAAAATTGGTCGCAAAAACATGCAGTAAATTTTGATCTGTCCACCTATTCCTCTCCCTAGTCTCTACGTCTTCCGCCGGCGGGTTGTCATCGTGTTCAGTGCCCTTATCGGGCTGGCAGCGAAGATGCAGTACTTTAAGATTCTTAAAACCGCGGTACCAGTTACCATAACCCTGTAGCAAGGATGTGGGGTCAGACAAGTTCATGATTCTATCAGGGCGCGGGGGAAGCGGTACACGATCGACTGCTGGATAATGATGTCCCACTTCCGCCAAGCAGATGCCCAGTTCCTCCATCTGACGGCAGCGTTTAAGTAGGTAATATATCTCGATTGCATGTACCCTCCTTGTCCTCAGTCCGCGCCCCTGCTGCGGTGAAACCCACTTCAAATCTAGAACCAACTTTTTCAGTGTTTTCGCATGGGACCATAATTCGTCGACCGGATGATACTCGTGCGCTTCTGAAAGAAGATAAAATTCCTCCAGTCCGGAGAAACAATCGATAAACTGGTTTACGGATTCTGCATTTCTGCGGTCCCCATCAACATCACCGATAGGCGAGGACCACATCATTATGTGTAACCTCTTCAAGTTGATATTTTGGGTGTCATCTTCTCGCCACGTATCCAGAAATTCCCCCGTCCCCGGACACCAAAGAAGCGCCAACGAAGTGAGAGTTGAGAACGGGATAAGACGGTTAAGAACGTCGAATGATTCTATTGGAAGTGGGAATCTACCCAGTCCAAAATGGGATAGATGCTTTGTGACACTAAGCTTGCGACTGGGCAGGAATGCCTTCGGTGGTTGGGTGAATCGAGGGGTAGGCTCCAGATATAAGAAATGGGCCAACGTGCGTAGCATTCTTCTGTTGGGCTCTTCGGGATCCGCCAGTATATCTTCGATATCTGTGTAACAACAGGAGATATTGAGTTGCTTTAATTTTCCTTTGGCGACGCTTTTAATGAGATTCCGCACAAAGTTGAGTTGTAGGCTGGTAGACACATTGCGACAGGTAAGGGATTGGAGTTCGGGGAATTTTCGTGTTTGATCGACCCCAGGACATTTCGTGGATGATGGTTCAAAGGTCAGAGCCAGAGTTTGGAGATTTTGTTGGCGGTTTAATAGCTCCACCATGATGTCTTGAGACATTATCGAATTTAATTCCCAGCTGTAAATTGTCAAAACTTTAGCCTGCGCCCCTCATCACAAGCCTTGGGATCGCAAAACACCCCACTCACTAGAACGATAGCAATCTCCCCTCCGGAATCTTTCCCAGCAACAATAGCATCATCAACTCTGCTGATTGCTCCTGCGCCGATAACGGTTCTGGATCCCCTGAATGAGTTACGAGCCTTGGTCTCCGATAGCTCGAACATAGCCAATGGCCAAGAACATGGATGTGACGAATTTGTAGTGGGGCATGGGGTTGCACATAAAGCAGAGTGCGAAACAGTCTTGGAGACAACGCGATATCATCTTCAGCCCTGAACCTGACAGTCTCGTAGATGAAGGGGAGGACGGCGTCGTGTAGAGAATGACATGTTCCGGCCAACGATACCAGGTCTCGTACATTCCTAAGCTGGAAGTGGTCAGTGTTTGGATACACAAGCATCTAACATGATTTCTTTTCCTTTCTTTTGTTTTTCTTTGCTTTTCTATTTTTTTTTTTTTTTTTCACGGGAAATTATTGGCGACTCCTACTTCTTTGGCTACCATTGTTTGCAGCTCGAGCGGAAGGGTTCCGAGCGTAGCGGGCATTGTTGCGAGCTACAGTGGTTCCGGAACTTCGTTGCTTATCGTGTACGTATATCGGGGAGTGGGTGATCATTCAACGACGAGAGAACGACTCGGTGAAGACAGGCCAGAGGCCAGTGTGTGCTGGGGAGTTGGGCTCGATGTTTCCGCGAAGTCACGTGGCCTGAGGTAGTTTGAGGTACAGGGAATACAATGCTTTGTCCAGAAGGGCCAATGACATCACCTTGCGTTTTGTTCAAACTGCACACAAATCTCACACTGATTCTGAACCATCACTCGATCCGCGTTGCGTGCGCAACCACAATCGATCAACCGAATTTCGACGAATCTTACCTGGCCGTCGCCTTCGCTCGCAACGGAAGATAATTATCCCCTGACGTGAACAGCGTTTCCTGGACAGCTAAATTATTTTAATACACTGCCTTTTGTATGTGAGGTATAACTTTGCTTCCCCAACACTTCTTCAAAAGATACGTGTGAATTATGCAATGAAACAAGCTTTGGCCCTGTATGTGGAGTTGTCACTTCATCCTACTAACATCTATCCACCCAACTGCTGAACTTTCAGTTAACTATAACATTGAATATAGTGGCTTATAGGGCAGTAATTTTTCATTATTCCTCTACTTTAGCAGTGATAATATGAAAGTCTATAGTTAGAAGGAATTATACTATACTGGCCATAGTTTTTACCTTAGTGTAACTAGCCGTATGAAGGTTACCCTGACGGCGCTTAGCGGATGAAGGTACGTCCTGACGCTCCTATGTATGCGACGATACTCCCTATGTATGCGACTATATCTTTGCTCTTAATTGATTGTACACGCCCTGTCCATACAATAGTGACCGAAGGAATCCAAATTCCTACCTTAGTGTAACTATATATAAGAAAGTATCTATTATTAAAATTATATTGTATCTATATTTGTTTACTTTTTCTCCTTTTTTAGATACCCAAGTCTGCAAATCCAGGGATGGTAGCCTTTGTATGCTGTTAGTTCTCAAATGAGCTTAAGTAGAACTTGTATTTATTTAACTCATTGTATGACAAAAAAATAAAGGCAAATATATCATTGCAATATACATAGTACTAAAGGAAAAGCATCAAGGCAAAGTAAATTCCCTCTCTATTATATTACTGGTGACAAAGTTAGACCCTGATAACCTAGGAGGGCTATTGTTACCTAGTATAATATTTTGTCTCTCTCTTCTAGCCTATAAGTAATACCCACAAGTTTGAGTATTATGAGTATCTATTAAGGCTAGGGAAATGCTAATGAGCATAATAGTAATGGGAACTATTCACAGCTCCTATTAATAGTATTGTAGTTATAGCTTATAATAGTAGGGTATAATTGCTCTCCCTCAATCACTATTTGTATAGACAAGGCATTGTATACTTGATTAGGAGCAGAAACTAGTCACATACAAATGAGTGTCAGGATGTACCTTCATCTAGTAAGTGCTATTAGGGTAACCTTTATACAGCCACTTATAATAGTAGGGATAAGAGCTTTCCTTCTATAAGATAATCTCTTAATAATAGATATTACAGAGTAAACTCAAATGTCTTAATCTAATGAAACTAAAAGAAGATTACTTCTCATCTTTCTTAAGGATTATAAGAGGAGAGAAATAAGGTCTTATTATAAGAATAAATATATTCTTAAAACTTAAAGCTAGTCTCTAAACTGAAGAAGGAGGGAAGGAAAAGACAAGAGAGGAATTTAGATTCCTTTGGTCACTATTGTATAGACAAAAAGACAAGAGAGTAATGTATATATATTTATATCTTTTTATTCTTTAAGGCTCTAAAGGTGCCTTCTATAAAAAGAATATCTATAAATAGCTATACTAGCTGAGTTATCAAAGAAAAACATCTTCCTAAAGAAGAAAAAGGTAGTGTATATTATAAAAACTAAATCAAACTAGAAAACTGAAGATGGTTATAGGTTGTTCCTTGAAAAATCTGTCTGAAATAGACTTATTACTAGAAGTAAAAAGAAAAGTAGAGGGTAGAGAAGCTAATCCTAGAGGAGCTTCATCTATAAGAGGTATATTATTATTAAAATATTTTAGAACTCTATAAGAGGAATACAAGCTAGGAGGAGAGGGGAAGGGGGTATAAGATATAGGTATAGAGGGAATACTTCAGACCACTAGTACTACTACTTAGAATTTATACAGATAGGGGTATATAGGAATTCCTATTCTAGTTTCCTTTATATACTAGACCAAGTTTTGTATATTTTATAAGGATATAAGGATCTAGTAAATAGTTAAGCATTTAGTAAAGAAGTACTTTTTATAGGCTTACTCCTATAGTGTTAAAAACACTGATTTTATAGTGGCATTACCTGAACTATAAAAGGGCTATACCTGATGGTCGCATAAGGCTTACATGAGTTTAAATAGAATGGCATGGCATAATAGAGGCTTTGATGAACTCGTTTAAAGCTTACCTAATAGTTATGGCATAATCAGCTATATAGGCAATATACAAGTCTTATTGAAGATAGAATATCAGGTTAAACCTATAATGATCACAGGTAATCTTTACCAAGTCTATGATCAGTGTTTAGCATAATCGTATTACCTTAGAAGGAACCTAAAAGAGACACTTGCATGAAGTTGCTTCTATAAGATTCAAACAATGTCATTCCTTATCTAATAGGATGCATATATTGGTGTATTTAAGGAGGGTGATAAGAGGAGGCTTCACGAAGCTGACCTCAGCACTCCCTCCTAAGGAGATACCGTAGGCTTGCCTAAGCCGACCTCAGCAGTATCTTCATCTCCAATACCGTGGGATTGCCTAAGCCTACCTCAGCGGTATCTCCTTCCTCAATACTGATGGGCTTGTCGATCTGGCAGCTTGGGATAGCGGTGAAGGTCTCGTTCTGCAGAACGTGATCCCGAAGGTGAAGACTGTGTACTACATACACCTGTATGTGGCCCTAGGTTCAACTACAGTATAAGTCGACTTATGAATTACCCTCCTGGGAATCATAATGGTCTTAGGACTGCAGTAATTATAATTGTACTGTTGTGGTGATATCTTGAGCTCTGCATTTTACCGTGGGGAATTTCTTAGTATGTGCTAGGTACTTCTGATTTTCCTCGGTTACAAGATTCTGCCAGGTTCATCTCCAATACCGTGGGCTTGCCTAAGCCTACCTCAGCGGTATCTTCATCTCCGATACTGTGGGCTTCCCTAAGCCTACCTCAGCAGTATCTTCATCTCTGATACCATAGGCTTCCCCAAGCCTACCTCAGCGGTATCTTTGTCTCCGATACCATGGGCTTCCCCAAGCCTACCTCAGCGGTATCTTTGTCTCCGATACCGTGGGCTTCCCAAAGCCTACCTCAGTGGTATCTTCATCTCCGATACTGTGGGCTTCCCAAAGCCTACCTCAGCAGTATCTTCGTCTCTAATACCGTGGGCTTGCCCAAGCCTACCTCAGCGGTATATTCGTTTCCGATACCGTAGGCTTGCCTAAGCCTACCTTAGCGGTATCTTTGTCTCCATCCCTATGGGCCTAACTTAGGCTACCTCTATAATGACCTTCTTATGATCAATAAAGTTCATCATCGGCATCACTGATCCTCATGCTTAACGAAGTAAGATACGGGCTACTTATTATATTTGTTATCTTACCTAGGCTTGTTAACTCTGTTACCACCCCCTAGTGGGGGTGACTGGCTTAGGGCGGGGAAACCTGTACCTATTGTGCAGTGATTTGCCTCTCTCCTATTATCTTAGTTATCTTGATGATGGATTGAAGGACTGAGTTACGTCGACAGTCTTCTAAAGACCAGAACGTACTTCTCAGCTATATAAGAAGGGGAATGGTGTTCACTTGATGTTGATCAGGTGATCCAGAGGGTGGCGCAGCCGTTCATAGGTATATAACCACTTCCATTGTTTATTAAGATAAGTGGTTCCTTCATCCATCTGAGGTCAGAGAACTTGTATTAGAGGAGTTACAATTCTCAAAGTCGGATCTCGGATAGAGATTGGTACACTGTACACAATATTGAGAGTTGCCTGGTTTGCAAGTTCCTGATCCCCAGCCTTTGTCTCTTAGGTAACGGACCTCAAGAAGCAATCACTCTCATGTTGGATCTCGGATAGAGATTGGTACACTGTACACAACAAGGAGAATTGCCTTGTGGACAAGTTACCTGATCTTCAGCTCATGTCTCCGAGTTGATTTAAGATGTTGGGTAGGATAGCCGACTGGCACATGGAACTCATAGAGAGGTTCCTGTAACATATAGTAGGTATTTGAAGATGGTATATTTTAAGGTTTTTTAATACTAGAGGTAATAGGGATAGAGGAAGGTAATAGCCCCTGAAAGCGAGGTACCTACCTGATAAGAATGTCTGGATATTATTTAGAATATAGGAGATTAGAAATTAGAAGTTTAGAATAAGTAGTATTTGTATATGCAGGTGATTTCTAGCTCCTTTGGTAATCCCTTACCTATGTTTTATACCTATTATTTATGTATACTATCCTTTATTTGTTTATAGAGTAAGAGGGTAGAGGTTAAGCTTAGTCTAATTTTGCTATTAGGGATAGAGCTATACAATAGCATTCCTATAGTTATGTATAGGAGAAGTTCTTATATAAACCTATTAATCTATAGTAGGGCCAGGGTTGTAGATGTATTTAATCTATTAGTATAACTCATATTTATTCTTTATGACCCTAAAGGAGTTATTATAAAAGAATATCTATATGTAGCAACCTAGCTATGGTGTATAAGAAATTAACATCCTCCTAAGGAAAAGAAAATATAGCACAAAATAAAAACTTCACAAGGTTAAAAAATCAAAAGCTAGTACAACCTCCTTTACAAAAAAATCCTGAAAAAATATTAGAACTAGGAGAAGTTAAGAAAGTAAATAGGCAGGGTGAGGAAGTGAGGGCCCAGTTAACACATTACTGGTGTCTCTCTCCCATCGCCCTAGATCAAAATGCTGAGTAGTAGTAGGTACTAGTGAGTGTGACGGTGGTGGAGGTAACTAGGACTTGCCTCTAAGGGGTCTACTTGGGTATCAACGAAGGCCAGCAAAGGCAGCAAACCTTTCAAGGTGTAAGTACCCTGGTAGTTCTGAGGAAGGTAATCAATGGTTTAACCTGAGGTAGGCTTAGGCTAGTCTACAGACTCCTCAGCCTGTTGCCATGTCTACCCGCGTACCTTCAGGTATGCTCAGGATATCACACTTGGACCTAAAAAGGCAGGGGAGGCAAGTTTAACCCTGAAATGGGAGCTACTGAACCTATGTCATATGCTCTTAGTTAAGTGCGACGCCCCAGTTCTTTAGCATCAAAGTTGCTTAGGGAAGTCCAGATAGTAAGAAAGTAAATAGAAGAAGGGCTAATCCTGTAGTCTAAGCTTATCCTATAAGAGTCTTTGAATCTAAGAAGTACTTGTATAGTTTATAAGAGTTATATATACTAGGGGAGGAGGAGGAAGGTATATATAACAGGAGTCTTGAGGGAATGCTATGGTCTATAGTTACAAGTAGTTATAAGTTATATAGATAAGGGTTGATAGGGATTCCTGTCCTGAAGGGATTAAAATATTAGTAGGGATTCCTGTCCTGATTTCTAGGATATACTTGATGATTTTCTAAATATCAATTTTATCATAGAATATTTATTCTAGTGGTTATAGGTATTGGATATACTCATGCTAGAATTCCTCTTAGGCTAGGTACTCAAGGATTATATATTGTATTTTTTCTTATTACTATTAGCAATATAGGTAAAGGAAGGTATTCTATCTTAAGGTAGAATTATAAGTGATGTATAAGTTCCTAAACTGCATTTAGAATATTTAGGATAAAACTTTCAGTGGTAAGAAAAAGATTTAGTTATCATTAATGGATACTTCATATATATCTTCTACAGAGTTGAATTGTATTATTTCTTTCCATCTATTGAGCATTTTATTATTGATCTTCTATTGTATAGTCTAGATACAAGAGACAAAATTGCTTATACAAGATCAAAGGCCAATAATATAAGTACATTATACTTAAATGTATAAACTATAAAGGTGCATATACTACTTATAATCTACACTACCCTATTTATATTATCACTACAACAAAAGATGATAAGCGTAAGGACTTTACTAAATACAAGGAGGAAATAGAATCTTAGGTCCCTCTCCTCTTACCTTTCTCACTAGTATAGACAGGGCATATACACTTGATTATAAGCAAGTACCAGTTACATACTTATGAGTGTCAGGATGTACCTTCATCCACTAAGCAACATCAGGGTAACCTTCATATAGCATAGTTAAAGAGTAGTGGTATATAGTTTCTACTAGTCACTAGTATAGACAGGGTATTTAATCAATTAGAGGTATGAACTAGTCACATACTTAAGAGTATCAGGATGTACCTTCATCTACTAACCGCGGTCAGGGTAACCTTCATATAGCCCAGATAAATAGTAGCATTAGTTAAACTCCCTTAGTCACTATTATATAGATAGTCAGGTACACTTAATTGAGAGTAAGCCTATAGTCATATACATAGGAGTAATACTCACTAAGTACTATCAGGGTAACCTTTATATAGCTATTGTGATCATTGGTCACCTTCACTTACATAGACTTAATAGTGATTAGGGAACCATGTATAGTCAAGGAAAACTTGACTGTACTATAAAACCTATAATTGCCAAGGAAATCATTGTATTAAGGAGTGGTGTAATTAAGATTTGAACCTACTATATTGCATATTACTATACAATGACATCAGGATAGCTATACCACTAGACTATCCTTACCCCTAGATAAAAAGTTATAGTAGCCTACCTCAATCATAATTAATATATAAAGGTTATTGTATACTCAATTATGATCCTTAATTAGTCATATATATAAGCATCAGGATGTACCTTCATCTAATAAGCACTATCATGGTAACCTTTATTTTACTATTTGGATTATTAGTCACATTCACTTATGTAGACTCTACTAGTAATTAGGGAACTATGTATGTAGATAAAGAGTAGCACATATAGTTTCCACTAGTCACTAGTATACATAGGGTGTGACGGATCACCCTATATAAATGTATATGACTCAGTAAAGATACCTCAGGTACGCTTCACAAATGTTAATAAGTAAACTCAGATATCTTGGCTAAATAAAACCTCAACTGGAAGATATCTTTCCTATGACATTGGAGGTAGACTTCAGGTGTAGAAGATAAGAAAGATGAATATATTCTTTAAGGCTTGAAGATAACTCAAAGGCTTTCACAATAGTGATTGCAGAGAAGACTAGGTAGCTATGTACTAAAGAAGGAAGGAAGGAAAAGATAAGACAAGACAAAACCTGCATGCTTAAATATCCAACCTTCACCTGAGCTAACAAAAAGATGATAAATGAAATAGAAATACAGAAAACCATTTCACAATCTAGACTATCCCTCAATTTCCTAATCGCCGAAACCTGTAGAAGAGTCTGTAAAGGATAGGCCATAATTAGTACTCAATTTGACTATGATCACCTATCACACTCTCAGGCCTCACTCCTGATTTGTAATAGTCTCTCATGATATGAGTCTAATCACATAATCATAACCTTATATCTAATTATACCAATATTACATCATGCCGATAGCTGATCACATGGTAACCATAGGGCTGACTTCCTGCACTTAGTCAAGGCTAATGGTAAATGTTACAGATAAGCTGTACCAAGTGGTCTACCTAGGTACCAGAACATGCATAAGTCAACTGCCAGCTATGTCAGAACCTGTGATTGCTCTGTGAGCTATAGAACTACGTCATGAGTTTCGTTGCCACAGAGCTCTGAATAAGAGAAGTGAGGCATTGATAACACGACATACACGGGATTGGACATACACGATTGATAACAGGGCTTGTCACCCTGATCTCATCATGATATGTTGATTGGTTGTATCATTGGGGGACAGGACTTGAGGAGTATTCTCTGAAGAGTCCTGAGCAATCATGCTAAAACCTTTCTTCGATTCTCCGATCATAAAACTGATCTCCTTCTAGGGAATCGTAAAAGAATAAGGGAATTGCGATGGAATGTTTCTATGGGCTTCGTTTCATTTGTTAAGTTCTCTGTAGCTACTCAGTCAGAATTAGGTATTTAAGAGGGAGTGGACAAACGATGTGTTTTGTATCTTCTTCTTCTCTCTCTAGCTGTCATAAGAAGTCTTGTACCATCTTTGAGCCTTAAGAATATATTTTGCTATCTTCTCTATAAAAGTTCTTTGTTCTCTTCCAACTCTGTGATAAAGGTAGAAAACACAAGCAGTTCTAACTTGCCAGTTGAGATATCTGAGTCTACTCAGTAATATCCTCTTGTAAAGCTTCTTGTGTCCATACCTGCATCTACATCCTCAACATGTCTCCTGTCACACTATATTCTTAACAAGATGGCTTCTCAAGATATCGAAATGACTAAAGCAACCACTGCCTTGACATTAGTTGTTAGAAACAGCCTCACCAGGTATTCCTAGCCTGGTTGAGCTACACACTCTTCCACTTCCTCTGCAGGCACCTATGAGATTACCTTGTCACTAGAAGAACTCCAATATGCCATGATCCATCAAGAAGCAATCCTTAGGGAATACAACAAGACCCTCAAGGCTATTATTGATGGAGGGGGATTCCTAGGTGAAACAGTTTTAAAAGTAGCTTAGGAAGACCTTGATACTGCTTTCTTAAAGCAAAGAAATGATGTTACCACTATTCTCTACTCTACGATCAAAACTTATAGGGAAACCAAAAGGAAGCTCCCATCCATGATTGTAGCCTTCCCCCCTACTATCACCACCTATCTGCTTCAAGCAATTGAACAGATCTAGAAGGAATAAAGTTAGTCATCAGTTAGGGAAGCTGAAACCAATGCAGCTCTTAGTGCAAAGGTTCACTACCTAGAAACAGAGCTTTTCAACACCTAGTAATGGTTGACTGAATTTAACTAGAAAAGGTTTGAGATAGATGGCCAGGCCTCCCAAGTTCCTGCATTGTAGGCAGAGATCGAGCTACTCAAACGAAACCTTGTAGTGGAAAGGGACGCTATTCAACTCCTTCAAACCTAGCTGGCCAAGGCCCAGGAAGAAGTCCTTCACCTAGAAGCCTAGAAGGAAGTCTCAACCTCCTCTTCCTCAAAAAGGAAGGAAGAAGTTAAGGCCCTGGAAGAAAAAATTTTGAAATTGGAAAATGATTTGGAGGAGTGGAAAGAGAAGTATAGGCAAATGAAGAGACCTGGCTCTAGCCTTCCCCCACCAAGGAGTCCATCACCTGTTAGCTCCCTAACTGATCAGTGATGTTATGAGCAATAGATCACTGATCTCAGGTTGATCATAATCATGCGATATGGGCTTGATTGGGTCAATGGTCATACTATCATAATGACTAGGCATATGAGTTACCTGAGTTATCCAATCATGTATTAGGGTGCATTTCAGAGGATGATGGATTAATCAGATCCTTACTCATCATGACAGAGGTGATACATTCTAATCTTCAGAAGCTGAGCCTACTTCTGCATAGTTATTATGTGCTTGAGAGGTGGGAATACTTACTGAAGGTACTCAACTAATATAACCTATTATCATGTATGGGCTAAGGTACCATGGCTATAAAAACTACCTCCTAGTGGTGACTGGCCTTGTATAGGGAAACCTATACCTATTGCACAGTGATTTACCTCTCTTCTATTATCTTATTTATCTTTATGATAGAATAAAGGAATGAGTTATGTCAATGGTCTTCTAAAGACTGGAACATACTTCTTAGCTTTATAAGAGGGGGAACAGTATTTACTTTAATATTGATTAGGTGATATAGAGGATAGTGCAGCTATTCAGAGGTATATTACCCCTCTTATTGTTTATTAAGATAACTAGTTCCTTAATGCATCTGAGATTAGAGAAATTGTCTTAGAGGAGTAACAATTCTCAAAGTCAGATGTCAGATAGAGATTGGTAAACTGTATACAATAATGAGGATTACTTAATTTACGAGTTCATAATCCCTAGCATTTATCTCTTAGGTAATGTACCTTAAGGAGTAACAACTCTCAAGTCAGATCTTGGATAGAGATTAATATACTATACATAACAAAGAGAATTACCTTGTAGGCAAGTTATCTGATCTTCAGCTCATGTCTCTGAGCTAATTTGAGATGTTAGGTAGGATAGCTAACTGGTATATAGAACTCATAGAGAGGTTCCCATAATATACCCTATCTATACAATAGTGACTGAATGAATCTAAATTCCTTTCTTTGATATTAGCTATATAAAGATTACCCTAATAGTGCTGAGTAGATGAAGGTAGATTGTAACACTCTTATATATGTGACTATACTCTTATCCCATCAGTCATATTCTCTAGGGGGCGGCACTATTTGTGAACTTAATCAAATAGCCTAACTAAGAGAGGGAGTGATATATCGCTAAGCGTTATTAGGGTAACCCTTCATACAGCTTCTTATATATATGACTATACTCTTCTTCCATCGGTCACAATCTCTAGTGGAGCGGCACTATTTGCGAACTTAATCAAATGGCCTAACTAAGAGATGGAGCGATACATCGCTAAGCACTGTCAGGGTAACCCATCATATGGCCATTGAGGTCATCGGTCGCATTTGCTTACAAGGACTTAACCAGTAATTAGGCAACCTTGCATGGTCAGGGAAAACTCGCTTACGCTACAAAACCCATGACTAACCGGAAATTTGTGGTATGGAATGAGGCGAGCAGGATTTGAACCTATGACATTGCACGTTACCCTTATATATATGACTATATCTTTGCTCTTAATTGAGTGTACATACCCTGTGTATATAATAGTGACCCAGGAATCCAAATTCCTTATTTTGATAATAATCTAGTAATCTAGAGGGTGTGTTACAGTTCCAAGGTACCACAGACTTGCGCGATGATAGACTAGTACCTAGAATGCACCCAGTAAGTGTTATACCCATCACAGCTACCAGGCCCTGCCTGACTCGTGTGGCTCTGCCTTATTGGACTTACATAAGTACGGCTCTGGTGCAGTGGCGCAGTCTGACAAACTAGCCACAATACCCATCCGGAACATGTGATCGGAATACCGGCACGTCGCGCAAGGACTTAGTCACCCTTGTGGAATGGGCGGCCTGACCGATCGAGCCAGTCATCGCGAGAGGACATGACAC
>JABYPW010001847.1:0-13386 GCA_016880775.1 Phymatotrichopsis omnivora | reverse complement strand
ATTGTAGATACGAAAGGGGGGAAGTTCGAAGTGGAGTTGCGAAGCGACCGCAAAGCGCTGCTGACTAAGTATCCGGACACTTACATCCATAACTGTACAAAGCAGCTGCTATTTTTAATTTGTTCCATTTGTTTTGCTCACTCGTTCATTGAAATTACTTTACAGAAAGATTGGAGGTTTTTATTTATTGGCAATTCTAGGATGCTGCGTCGCCCAGTTTTGCATATACATTTGCTTATCGTCGTGAGCAGCGCATGAATTCATAAAAAAAAAACATTATCCCAAATACTACCAGATACGAGGAGTACCCTGAAGTATAAAAGCCATGTTCTCCAAATGTAGCCAAGCACTCTACAAGCCGGGTTTCCATGTGAGCCAAGGGCGAGCGGTAGCCTTGCGGGAGTCGAACACGGAGTTGGGAGTCGGGGTTTACCGATCCTCCAAGGTTTGCTATTCTCACCTGCAGGATATGGATCCTAGCGGGGGCCATAGCTAAGCATAAATCAGATCCATGCAAGGGATCGAACGGGTCCGACGGCGTGGATGATGGATCCCCACCGAAGATTCTGCACACAGCGTGGTTAAAACCCAGGTATAGCGGACGTTTACTCGGAATTCCAACAACCCACTGCACGGAAGCAGAGAGGTCAAAGCTAGAGTTTCTGCCGCTTCGAACCGGGATAAAGCGAACCGAGTCCCCGGTTTATGGACGGCAGGGGCCCACGCCTAAGTTCTGTTTATAAGCACGAGTTTTGCTCTTTTATCGTACAACGTATTCGACTAATCCCCAAGTATACAGAGAAGCTCAGAGAGCTTTCGGTTTTGTCCGGTGTGTGCGTTGTTGGGGGGGGGGTTGCTGGTGTCTGTCTAAGATTGAGTCTTCGCCAAGATGCTCAGAAACAGCAAAAAAAAAAAAAAAAAAAAAAAAAAAGAAAGAAAGAAAGAAACTCTTTTCGCGGTGCTAGGGCCAAAATCAAAGGCCGTTTCTACCGCGGAACCGCTCAGAGCAATTGTTTAGTTCATCTTAATTTTGACCTCTATTGCTTCTTCACGGCTAACTTGAGCGGAAATCCACTGTTCCCGAGCAACGCTATTCACCGCAATACGCAGGCTATAGGGGAGGCTGGATCTGTTGACCAACATGGTTTTTTTTTTTTTTTCTCTTCCCCCCCCCCCCCCCCCCAACCAACTTGACAACCGAGTGTTTGATATAGCTACTGTTTAGAAGCATCAGAGTAATCACAAAAATTTCCCCGCTCATGAGTGAGTCAAAACTCGGGACATTATTTCCCAAAGTACTGGTAACCGCTGGCTACAATCATTTTAGCCTTTTTACTTTTGTCCCCCGCTCCAGGGCATCCGTTGTAGATCGTGTTCACATAATCGCCAGATACAAGGTGAAAAATGTCATCCAACGCATGCATTGACATCTCCTTCACAAGACGCTACTTGCATACATGTTCATGTAAAGCAGAATATGTGTACCCAGAACCACGGGTAGGCGACAGCAGGAGCATGTCTCGCTTGCCGAGAAAAAAAAAAAAAAAAAAAGTGAAACGAAACGAAATGAAGTGAAAATTTTAGCAAACCCAAGCGATAAGCGTCCTAAAAACTCACGCACAAACAGAACCAAAGTAGCTGTGGGTCTTCCTTCCAGCTGAGCAAATCCTCCACCTCCGCTTATGCAAGCGTCGCGTCCGCCACCGGGATGATTTACCCACGTATGGAGTGTCGTGTGGTGAATTTGCAATCAGTGCGATGAAGTCCGAAATGGAAAAAAGTAACAGGAGGTGGCTAAGTTGAAAATACCCAGCTGAACGGGATGGTGCAGGGAGGATGGATTTACAGGAGTCTCTCAAGTTCCTCGTTTCTTTCTTTAGCTATCGAAGTGACTTATTTTCAGGAGATTGGAGATCTACGGATGTATGGGATCAATTGGGAGAAAAGAAGGATTGAGAGTCCCTTTCTTTTTTCTTTCAGTTGTTTTCTCGTATGTCGGGAGGCATTTCGATTTCTGGTTTATTTGGACTGTCATTTCCGGCTGGGAGAGTGATCAGGCAGGTGCTTCACATCATCCAGTTAGTTGCTAGTGAACCATTAGAAGTTCTTGTTCTTGGTCTCTTATTAATCTTAGTTTCTTGCTATTAGCCGTAGAGCATCAAGACTATGTACTTCTATCGGTAACCTTTTTCGACTTTCCTACTCATGCATCTAATCTCTAGTATTTACTCACACACCCACCCCCCTCTTCAAAAAATAAAATAAAATAAAATAAAATAAAATAAAATAAAATAAACTCGAAAGTTTTACTTCTCCCTTGCAACCACAACAGGTATTTCATAAATTAACCTAAACTTCGTAAATACATATTAAAAGATACAAAATGAAACTCCACCCCTTTCTACCGTCAGCACTACGTGGCCATACCCACTTCGATTCAGCCTTGTATAATAATATCTCATCCTTCCAAAAGCAATGCCTTTTTGGTTTTCGCCGTGTGAATCCCCATCTAGCGTGAAAAGAAAAAGTACGAAAAGAAAAAGAATTCCTGGCAAGCTCTCCGGCGAACTTCTTCACCAAAAAACTGGAATTGAAACAAAAGCTAGCATTAATGCCCTCAAAAACAGTAAATAAAAAATAAACAAAAAAAAAGAAGAAGAAGAGGAAGAAGAGGAAGAAGAATCAACGCACAAAAATAACAATGGATATTCCAAACCCCCAAACCCAAACCAAAAAAAAGAAAGGAAAAAAAAAAAAAAATATCCTAATTAACTCCCCAATCTCCCGCATCCCCCGCGCCATCATCTACTTCTACCGTAACATACTTTCCAAACACTGCATCCCACTCTTCCCAGTCAAAATCCTCTCTCGAAACTCCCATTGACTCCATAGCCAGCCCTACTCCCCCTTCCACCCCGTCCTCGCTCATAGCCCCCATCAAATCCACCTCCCTCGAAGAAGTATTCTGAAACATCACCGGAGTCGAAGGATAAGGAGAAGACGCATGTACTTGGTGCGGAATATTCGCGCCATGTTGGTGGTGGTGTTCGTTAGACTGGTGATTACCCATAAGCATCCTGGCCAGTTCTCCACCATGATCCATCGCCGCCATGTCGTGATCTGCGAGTGACCCCATTGTCGCATCCATTGACGAAGGGCCAGGAGTAAAAGTGTGCGGGAACGCCGAAGTTGTAGCTTGCGTATGATTCATAGCATGTCCGGAAAGCCCACTCTCCGGTGCGCTATGCCATTCGTGACTTCCATTGTCTCTCCCGGCGGAATACCCATTACTATGGGAACAATCGTTGGCAATCTGATCATTCCTTATCAATCCCTGGCGACAATCCGCAACTTCTTCACCCCCTTGTCCATCTCTTGCGCAACCTGCCTGCTGCTGTTGCTGCTGCTGCTGCTGGTTCTCCCTCTGCATATGTGCCTGCTCCTCTACCGAAAATGGCAACCCATCCACGCTGAGCCCAGCCCTAAAATACGCCCTCCTCCGTAATCTTCCCAGTATCTTCCATGCCTCCCTCCCGCCTTCCATCAGCGGTCTCGGGCAAGCTTCCCCATCCTCTGTGGAGTAATTACCATGTTCCTCCAAAAGCGCGAACACCTCATCCACAAAATCCCTGCTACGTGATGCCTCGGCCGCGAATGGCCGCTCATAAAGATCCAGCAACAGGATCATCGTTGCATGCAGTGGCTGGTATGTTCCCGGGCAGAACCACTGGTATGGTTGAAATAGCGGCGATCTGGACAGGTGGATAAACTTCCGCAGGAACGAGTGGCATGATTGTAGCGCACTGTATTCGGGTTCCGGGGAACATGTTAGTTTCAGATATTTCTCCAGACTATATAACGGCTTTGAATACCGTAACGAGGGCCGGAAGAGGGAGAGGGGAAAAGTGGGGAGGAGCGTAGAAATGGATAGGTTTAGAATTATCGGCTGGCATCATTGAACATATGCTCCGGAGAGCTACGGACATAGATTGCAGACATGACATATTGTGCAGAAAATCAAATCGTAAAAATAAATGAAAGGAATTACCAACCAGTTCCGGGCCTGCAGCCACAATTTGCTCTTGGTGCTCTTCAAAAGTGGTTGGTAGAGCACTGCAAACGCCCTGTCACTCAGCATGCTCAACATGATCCTTGCCCAAGAATTAAATATCCTCATCCTCTCCAACTCTTGAAAGTCTTCTCTATCGATCCTATTTCCAAAGCTGTCGTCCAGTTTCCCGTCGTGTGGCGGGATGAATCCCATTTCTGGTAACCCTCTGGCTGGTATCCGTGCAATCTTCTCTTCCAATTTGGCCTTGAGTGCAAATATCATCTCTCCCATTTCCGTGATATCGCTCTTCTTCGGTGGTTTGATTCCGAATAACCGACACATAATCTTCCTCAGCAGTAGTGTCGACTCGTACCTACCAACCGCCAATATCATTGCCGGCGACGTCCGACTTCGAAGTTGTTCGACGCACGCATTCGAGAATCTGCTACTTTGAGAACTACCAGAGATCGATGCTGAACCTTTTGACGAAGGCCTCGAGCAATCAGGCGTTTCGTTTCCGATATACTCGTCCCTCAACTCACTAACCATCTTTGTATCGAAAAGTTCTTCCCCGCTTCCTCCTAATGGCGGGAGACCAGTCGCAATAGCGCTCTGGACATCTAGGCACATGATGTGCCACCATACTCTTCGCCGAATCTCGCAATCGATCTCTCCAAGTCCAAACAAGCTTCCGTCGCGGTGAAGACCCATCGACTGTGCAACCCGCATTGCCATGCTCACGAACGAACACGATGTCAATGGCTCTTCTTCCCGAATTTGGCATGTCTGAACTATGAGGAACGCCGTAAGGGAATTGATTGTAGGCGAGCGCGGGAAAGACGTAAGTGCCAATGAGTTCATGGTGGCCGCGTAAAAATGATTTGAAACAGATTCCTTCGTTCGTCCTTCGAACACTGTCTTCACAACCTTGGAAGACATCGACATGGCGCCAGCATACAATATCGAGAACAGCAATGGCAGAAACGTTGGGTTGTCGATAAGCTCACTCGATGGAAGCATATGGATATTATCAGGATACCATGACCAAAACGCTTGATACTCTTTTGCGAAGGTTGGAGTATGGATCAATGGCATCACCGGGTGCACTCCATTCAGGAAACTTTGGTAAAGAGCATCGCATTGATTTCTTAGAGGTAGACAATGTAACATCGACGGCACGTCCTTAAAACTTGAACTTGCGCCGTGCGGCTCAAAGTTCAATAGCGTCGCTTTGTCAATTCCGGTGGCCGGGTTCTGCCAGCATATTCCAGTTGCAGTAGGTGAACCGGTAGTTATTGACGGTGCCGGCGTTGCAAGTCCTCCATTGGCTGAGGGGGAACCCGCTATTATTTTTTCTGCCACTACCGAATTGGTGCGGGACTTGTGGTGCGTTTTCAGTACCTGGTTCAGTTCTGCGATCTATGCACGCACCCGTCGGTTAAACAAAATCCCAAATCGCAAATAAAATGAAATAAATAAAATGGGGAGGTGGAAGCAGTGTTTGTTTTTAGCTTACCTCTGTGGTTAAAAAGGCCCAGAAACTACTGCCTACATATCGACTTCGGCCCCCATCTTGTATACTTAGATGTCCCAACGCCAAATCTTCCACTTCACCATCCTTTCCGACCAATTTCACAGTGTCTACCTGTGCGCTTGAAAGGTTTGAACCAGCATTCTGAATGTTTCCTATCCCCATAAGCCGCAGAGGTGCGGGGATAGGAGTAGACATTTCTTTCGATGTGGCGATGGTAGATTCGCTCGGCGCAGTGTATGGTCTGGGTGGAGGATTCTGAGGATTAGGAGAGAATGGAGGATTTGCATTCGGATATTGCCTTTGTTCGTTTAGCTGCTGCTGCTGCTGCTGCTGCTGGTCTTGCAGATGTTGCCATTGCTGTGGTGAAAGTGTTGGGGGTAATCCATTTAAACCCTTCATTGCCGGTTGAATCGTCATAATTGGATTTCCCTCGTCCGCTAGGTGCTGCTGCATTTGTTGTTGCTGTTGCGGAAGGAATTGCATTGTCGGAGCGGTAGCACCTTGACCATAGGCATCTTTGTACCATTGATCGACTATCTCAACTAACCGGTTCATCCGAGTCTCTAATTCACCTTCTTTATTTATGACACCGTTCCCAAGTCCCGACGGAGGCGATACGTTTGCAGAAGCATATGGCGTAGGATTCTGAGTTAAACTATTTGCTCGCGAAAGTGGTGTGTATGCTCCATCGCTCTCCTCATCTCCGCTGTAAGGACCATTGCTTGTCCTCTGCCTTTTCCCTCTCCCGACATTATTTGCATTAGTAGCATGATACTGACTTGAATCTTTTTCCTCTTTGACCTTCTTCTTGTCGTCTTTTTTGCCTTTTCCTGAATTGTCGTTATATACGCACGTCTCTCCCATCTTCCCGCAGTTCCCACACGTTGGGTGTTGTCTGTCGCATTTTACTTTCCGTCGCCTACATGAATGGCAAGAATACGAAGCTCGATTCCGATGAATCTGCCTTTGTGGTGGTGGTTTGGGCTGCACTATAGATTGTGACGGCGGTGGAAGTTGCGGATGTGTCGCATGCGACGGTACCGATCGTGAGAATGGAGGCGAGAAGCCATAGACGTTCGTGGGTGAATTCATCGGAAGTCCACTATTCGGCGGATTAGGCGGTAGGGGTCGTGTAGGAAATCCGTGGGTATCGGTAGATGCCATCATCTCTGAAAGTGCTCTTCCTTAACTCCTGCAACGGCACCAAATGATTGCAGTCAAGGTTTATTATGGGGTACGTGTTCAGTTTTGCACTCGGTGCTTGCACCCGTATTAAGCCTCCGATGCAAGTAATTCTCCGAGTTTCTTGTCTCGTTTCCTTTCAGCTGGTCGCAAAGCTGATCTTTTGTGATTGTCGCTGTCTACCCCCAAAAGAGGAAAAATAACGAGGTAACTAATGTTATGTTCGTCAGCTCGCGTACAATCGATTTTCTACCGAAATTACCAAGGGAGATGCAGAAAAACTACCAATCGTGACCAATATTGTTGAAATATAGTTGTCGCTTACTAGATGCATCTGCGTCAGTACCTGTGATTTACTGTAAAGTTTATATTATGCCAGTTAGAGAGGACTGAACCTCAGACATACCGATACAATATCGAATACCGATCCCTTTCTGCACCCGTTTTCTTGTTGGATATTCTGAGCCGTAGTAATTTTAAAGAGATGCAACGTCTAAAAAACGAAAAAATGAGTGAGCAGATAAAAAAAAAAAAAAAAAAAACAACGCAGACTGTGTGCACCAGCAATCCAGGGTTTCGGGAGGGTAAGAGAACGGCGAGAAAAAATAAAATAAAGCAACCATAACAGATATAATAGGAGTTGTAGATTTTGGATCTAATTTCAGAAAGATACTGGCATAGCCTTTATCGAGTCCATAGTAATTTTTTTTTATTCACGTACCTTTTCGAATGTATACTGTTGGAGTAATTGAACTCTGGGAAGTCGAGTGCCTTCAGAGCTGTAGCTTCTGAATTTTATGTCTACCGGTCGTCTCGGTTACGTTCAACCAAAAGAAACCAGTAACGGACTCGCCGGTAAAGATGTTGCTCAAGAAAATGAGTGGAAGACGGTCGTAAAAAAATAATTGGAATGCTGACAACTTTTGCGAAGACCCTATATACTTGGTTCTGTCAGCAAATATATGCCTTCAACCGTGGTAAACAACCGCGGCTAAGGTTTACGGCTTAGTTCTCGCCGGCCACTTGAATGTGTATCCACATTTTTCTCCTAGGGGTATTCTATGCAGACTTGAACGTTACTAACCAATGTTCCTCAACACCCTTGTGTATCCAGTATGTTTTCTCCGCCCGTTCGCCCCTTATCGTTGATGCTCAGGGCTGATGATCAATGCGAGAGAGAACTGGCAGGTAAGCACTCGGTACCTGAAAGGAGGGTAAGTTTAGTCGGTGAAGTGTGGAAGTTTTCCTCGCTCGGACAAAATATCATTCGTATCCACAGGTATAACCTGGCTTAGCTGGGGTTGTTGAGAGAGACCCTTGTTTGTGTATAGAGGCTGCGGGCCCAGGTCAGCGGTTAGTCAACCACAGCTTCGGATAGAAGTATGATTCGTGCGAGCACGTCTGAGTTATGTGGCCAGAGGAAAACCCCGCGAAAACTCGCCCGCAGTGATGTGATCGGCAGATTTGAGTAATGAGCCTTTGTTGGTGGAGTACAAAGTCTGGAAGAAACGTGTGAGCAGGGATACATTGGGCAGGCATAATTATGATGACAGGTATGTGGCTCTCTAGCAAAACACAATCCTTCACAACAACCGGGAAAAACCCACTCACGTTTTCTCGATTGTGGGGGATTGATTGCTGCTTCCTCTGTGCTCTCTCTGCGCACCCGGGAGGGATGCGCAACTGGAAAACGACGAGGACACCCCGACGTATGATAGGAACTGGTGGCACTCCGGGAAATCGAGGATATCTTTATCAGATCTTGCATGTCATACAGTTAGTGCCAATTATCATGAAACCACACAACTCATTCCCACTTGCTACTAACCACGCGCATCGGTAAAATATATATAAAATGAAGTAGTAGTTTTATCGGTGTTGATGTGAAGAGAGGATTTTAGCTTTTCTGGAGAATAAAGCTCAGCGATTGCGATCAATCGCACGGTCGGGAATTGTAGAGATAGTACTGGTAGTGGCGATTGTGGTCGTGCAGTGAGGACTCTGAAAGATAGTGTTGTATTAATTACAACGCGCTCCACTGCAGTTCCCCACTTCGAAAGAACTCTGAACACCAGATGGAGGAAACTGTTGGCGAACTTCCTGCAGGCAAAGAGTGCGGTTCTGCGGAATTAAAGTATTTCGGAAGACACATTAATGGGTATCGTATACTAATCAACCTGTTCCTTTTTTTTTTTTTTTTTTTCAGGCGCAATTTGAGATACATGAGTGCATGTATGTATGTGCTCTTCGCGCCCAGAGGAAAGCAGCTGGAAGGCGAAAAAAGAAATTTCAAAAACAAAGCGAATCATCTCAAAAAAGAATATTGTCCGGATAACAATGTCTCTCTTCCTCCTCGTAGTACTGAGAGCGATAACGTGCAGAGCCGTCCTTCCGCGTTGCAAATACATGTACTTGCACTGAGTGTGGTGACCGCCGCCGCCCTTTGGGTTGGCGGGGGCGTGGAAAATCGCACCCGTCTTTGCTTCCGCTAAATCGTTTGCTATTCAGCTAGCCCATGAAATGCTGTTGAGCTTGATGTACATGTACATACAAGGTACATAATTAGCAATAATTAGTACATGTACAGCTCCGTGGCCGAACTGGGAAACGATATACCCTTGCATAGAAGTGATGGTGGGTGTGCTAATGAAACGTGAGGTGAAGGTAATCGACGAAAACAAATGTCTACTAGACACACCTTGATTTTATCAAAAATGAACAGTAGACATTTTATTCCTCATCTTTCAATCTGCGAATACATGTAAATAAGTAATTCTTTGTGAGATCGCGTGCAGCGACGCCTTCAATGAATTCACCTTACAGGTGGTAACAGTCATTAGACTAAATCTTTGACATGCGCTGTACATGTTATTGGCCAAAGAAGCTGCAGAGAAAGTCCCAGCCAATTAATATTTTTGGATTCTCTGCACACACGGAGAGATTACCTAAAACTCGAGGTATCGCGTGTTTTTCCTGAACTAGACCGCTGAGCCAAATCGAAATCTTGGGAAAGAGCCGCGACCACAGCAATGCTAGGAACAATAACCGTCAAGCAAGATCAACAATTTCGGTTGTAACTTTCAAATTCGCATATTCCAGGCGCTGCCTATTCTGTAAGTTTACTTTTGGATCACCGTCACACTCACTCGGGGTCACGAAAGTCCAGAATACCTTCGGCGACAGACAGTGCCAGAAAAAAAAAAAAAAAAAAAGAAATTGGAAAAACAGCCAAATTTCGAATTCTGCTTCTCCGATTGTAGAAGGGAAGCCGATGCTACAGCAAGCAACTGATACTAAACAAATGATATATCGGGGGAGGTGTGCATCGTTGAAGGCTTATTCCTAAAGCACGAATCAAAGTTAAATATCCAGAATAAGATCGCCAAAAATGATATCAAACTGCAGTTCAAAGAAGGTTCGGCTCTTTGACCGATGCCACTACATGTAATTTAATACGCGCAACATGCTTGAGGAACTGTTCCAGTTCGCAAGCGAAATGGTGGTGTTGTTGAGATCGCTTGCTTAAATCTCCTGAAATACACTAAGTAGGAATTGGCAAGGACTAAAAATGAGACACAGGAGAAGTCTTTCAATGCACGTGCCACTGTGGAAAAACAGGGAAGGTGGAAATTATGCACATTAGGGTTTGGAACACCAAACAAAGTGCAAAAGGTGCTCTGCAATAGTAGAATAAAATTTGCTAATGCTACTTATTTGCTGGGTAAGAGTTAAATGAGGAGAAAATTGTGCTACCCGAAATTTCACATTACCTTGCGACTCCACGGTGTATGCGGCTGAGCTAACGGACAGATCACGGAGGCGACCCCAAATACGAATTCTTCTCTCCGCTTGATCTGATATCAACGTGGAGCGCCATTGACGGGCACTGTTTTGCCAAGGGACTGCTCTCAAGGGTAGGCTTTTCAGTGCGAACTGTCGCCTAAGAACCGATGGGGGGAAAAAAGTCCAAGTTCGGGAGATTATACAACGGCAGCAAGCCAATAAGCCCGAGGTTGGTATAATCTCAAGACCAAGGAAAATACCCTATTTTTGTAGCTGTCCTCCAGAAAATCAAGTAAAGTAAAGTGTATATACGAAATACAGTTAGTTCGGCGTCCTTCCTTGATTACTATGTACTAAGTACATGTGCACTTGTGGTACAATGAGCTTGGTAGCGCCACAATGCCATCGAGCATATTAGTTTCCGTCAAGCGTTCCGAATAGCATGCCATCCCGTTCTTTCCAAATGAAACATATTCCAATTGTTGAAGTTGAAGCAGCAATTGGCGGCAATTAAATCAAAGGAATAAAGAAAGAAAAACGAAAGTGTTCTGCTGCGGGATCCTTTGAAATAAGATACAAATTCATTAAAGCCCAATCCGGCGGCATATAGGCAAAGTACATAGGGTTTATTCTACGTATGCAAGTACGTACCGGAGGCGGAAGGTGCACGAACAATTTACTCTACATATTTCTTAGCCCGATGGTGTATGTATGCTCAAGCATGTGTCATATGTAAGCCTCTCGCCGTAACTTGCACGGCCTTCATCCGGAAGAATTACAGCCACGAAGTCAATTGCGCTTTTATGTAGATGTTATCGATAGTATTGATTTTGGATGCATTACGCAATGAAAGTGACGCACCTGTATTCAAACCATGGTGTTGGGCTTTGTGCGGATATGCATTGTAACCTTGGTCCTTGGAAGTCGGGATTCCAGCCTATCTGATATCGTTGGATGGCGGGCGGGTACGAATAATCTGCTGTTCCTGGAGTCCAACATTATCAAGCTGCAGCTGTCAGCAGAGTATTGGTGGCTGCTGGCTGGCTTATTGTTGAAACGGCGACCCATTCACGAATACATATGCATGCCCCTGCCAGATCCGAGGCCGATCGCTAATCTTCAGGAGAAGATGCATGTCGTTGCTTGTTGCGGTGGGTGCATGGTGTAGCACGGCTTGGAGTTCCAGGTTCCGGATCAATATAATTGACGATTGGTGAGCACGTGTCACCAAGACTGCTGGACCAAACCCGTTTTTGCCCTAGCAGTAGCCACCTGCAATTCTTGGCTCGTGCACGTTCCAAGAGCAGCTGGGGAAAGCGATCCGCATACAAGGGAAGATCATACATGTGTCGGATCTGTACCAGCAGCCCGCGAGTCTGATTGACCTCTGGTGCAAACGAGGGTAGTCACCGTGATTGCGAAATTCTTCATCTGTTGGCAAGAACACGCAACTGCTACCGCGTGGAAATGCCGGCATCGTAGCTGAATTGTGGATATAGTGTCTGCACCAAAGAAATCCCTTCGGAAGTCGTGAATTCATTCGTCTCCATCATTGGACGTTTGTGCGTGAATCACGGCTGTCGCTTGCGGGAAAATCGTTACACGACTCGGACATCGGGAGAAACCGCGGGCTCCGAAACTTTAAATTCCCTGAGCAACTAGCCTGAACCCGAAATAGCGACTGCTTAAAAGACTCCCCCGCTCGTGTACCCGAGTATGTAAGGTCCGCACCTTCGGCCGCTGAGAGTCAGTTCTGGTGATTTACAGATGTTTGATACATGAGTAGCTCTATTCAGCCGCCACTCCCGAGACAGCTGTGCCTAGCAACCAGTACCTACGCAATCCCGCAGCGAAAATCCCGAGGTGATGCTGATCAGGGCGAACTATCAGCTCTGAGCCTTTCTTCCAAACACGGCATATGCCTCAGCTGACGCTCTTCTCGGCTCTTCTTATAATCGTTCCTAGTCAGCCATTACATGACGATGGTCGACTCAGATGCAACTCTACTTGTGTACGCGAGCACATGTCCTTAGAAGGCTGAGAATTCCGGCGATCTCTGAAAGATTGGACTATTTACCTGAGAACATATTGGCACGGATTCGGGCTGTGATTGGTGCAAATGGAAGCACAATTACATATCGGTTATACTTGTTTCGTCGCATCATATCGCTTCAAAGGATATTTTCTTTATTTTTGGTTTTTTATTTTTTTAGTTTGGCTTATCCAAGCTATAGGTAAGTATATGATGCAGCTTGTACAGAGAAATCCAATGGTGTTTTTAAGTATACAACTTGTACTTGGAGGTCCGGCGAACTTCAGATTCATTTGGATAAGCAAAAAAAAGAACAATTTTTTTTTTTTTTGAAGTAATACGATGTAAAGAAAGAAATATAACTGATATGGGGTTACGCCCTCATTTGCACCAAATACATTGCATGCAAATATACATGTATATACGCAACTTGGATTTTTTCTGTACCTACGGAACTCTCGAGGCGAGTGTTAGCAACAGAACATCCCGAGCGTTGGATCTTGGAAAATTAGAATGCGTGGAATTAAAGTACATATCTTACGTCCTAAAATCCGTTTCCGGATAGAATCTATTCGCCTTTACATCTTTGCCTCATTACCGATTCGAAATCATCAATTTCGTCCAACCAAAAGCTCAACTATCGAAACAGGAAATTTGTCCCTCGATTAGAGCCGCGACACCCACGTTTCCCTGTGGGCGGCCGCAATATCCAGCGGTTTACTGCATGTCATCCGCCGGCCTGTTTTTTTTTTTTTTTTTTTTTTTTTTTTTTTTTTTTTTTTTTTTCTCTCTTTTTCTCTTTTT
>JABYPW010001846.1:0-13405 GCA_016880775.1 Phymatotrichopsis omnivora | reverse complement strand
GATAAAGGAAAAGAAATAAACAGACCCAAGATGTCCCTGGTATCATCTACTATTATGGAGAACCTCTACCTGCTAAATCTCAAGTAAGTTTTGCATCTCAATTTTTTACCTTCAACGCAATCAATTACAAGCCACCGGAAATATGTAGCCCGTTCTCGAATTGGTTAAACAGATGTAAAGAATTCACCCAGAAAGCAATGCATAAAAGGTTCAAAAAATGACAAAAGAAAAAAAAAAAAAATATTAATAAAAAAAAGGGGGAAAAAAAACTAAACCGATCACTCCATTTACAATGCTACTAATGCTGGTAAAAGGCCTGGCGACGTTGTCGAAGCCTAGCGAATGCCTCGAAGATTGCATTCTCAGCCTCGTGGCATTCGCTAGCATCTAAATCCATCTTGTCCAAATGCTCCAATGCTCTCTGGAGTTGCAGAAGAACTCCCTTGCAAGTCTGACCCTCCGGCATAGCTTGTGCCTCGGAAGCAGGCTCCTCAACCGACGCCTCGGCTACCTTCACTTCGGGGTCAATTTTCGGCGTTCCTTCCTGGGCTTCTGCAGCAGAAGCTTGATGCTCCATTTCAGGTTCCTGCGCCTTCTGCATTCTTTTGGATCTTCTCCTGGAAGCCACAGACTTCCGATTAGGCTTTCCTCGTCCAGGTTTTGCAGGCGCGGCGACCACACTTGCAGATTCAGCCTCTAAGATATCTTCAGTCTGGGAAATCGTTTGGTGCGTAACATTCACTTCCGAGTTAGTCAACATGCTTTCGACTCGGTAACCTGGCGTTGGTCCGACGGCGGTTCCCCATTCTTGCCCCGAGGAGAGCGGGCTAAGTTGCGTTTCTTGAACAAAAGATACTTCGGGTGGATCTTCATCGCTTTGGGAATTCTTGAAAGATCTCAGACGCTTTTTCGGAGGAGGGTTCACAGATCGACGATTCGGAGTTGGTGAAAAGATGGCTTCAACTGCTAATAGTCGCCTTATTAGCTTACAAACGAAACACTGTATATCAAGCGATAAGTTTCGAGCACAAAATCTTACCTATAACGTTCCCCTCTTGCGTGGAATCCTCGTCGGTGGCCACGTTTTTGCGTTTCCGCGATTCTGTAGAGCATTAGCGTTATAATACCTGAAACCCCACGAATTTTCTACAAACTTGAAGCGTTTGGCAGAGCTGCCATCATCTGTTTCTTTGCCGACGACCTCGTCCTAGGCGGAGAAACTTTCCGCACAGGTGTTGAAGATTTTGTATTCTTTGTGACTCCAGCACCCTGGCGTTGCTTTTCCGGTGACACGGAACTCTTTGCCTTGCCCTGTGACTTTGAGGTTCGAGTATTCTGAGTGACAGCAATTGCACCCAACACACCTGGTTGCGGAGTCTGTGGCGATTCCTTAGTGGTAGGTGTTCCAACTGTAGCATGTAACCAGCCACTTCTACGTTTGCCTCGTCCCGATTTCGGGGTGATAACCGGCGAGCTTTTGGCCGCAAGATCTTCCTTCATAATTTGCATTTCCGGGCTAGTCTCCCGGTGTGACGTGTCCTCGTCTTGGGTACGCTCTTTACCGCTTTGAGAGCCTTTCTCGTCAGTGTGGCTTACTGCCGCCGAAGAAAATAAAAGATGGTCTTCCTCAGGATTCGGATCTTTCATGTGTGATATTCGGACCGAAATTGCCTTCAGTGGGATAGGCTCCTGCATGGGAATGTCATCATCCTCATCCACATAAGAATGGTTTTCCGGCGCGTCCACAAAATTTTCATCCTTGTCAGAAAGAACTTCTGGAGATTGTTCCTTCGCCATCTGCGGGTCTTCGGGTGCTGACATATCGATGTCGTCTGATGGCGGGGGAAGAGCCATTGGCGGGGGAGCCGGTGATGCGATGATTGCGCTGGGATCTTCATCGGCAGTGGAGACCACCGAAGGAATGTCCATTTCGGAGACAAATGAAACCATTGCATCAGGATCTGCAACTGGTAGTGTAAGATTAGGTTGGGGAGTTGCAGACTTTCTTCGGCCGCCAGTCCTGCGGGACGTCCGCGTAGGCGAAGGCATCGTTAGCGTGCTATCCCGGAGATAATCCTTCTCGGGATCTTTATACCCCGTCTCGGAACTCTGCTTCGAGGTATTTTTATTTTGTCTGTGAAATTTCTCCGACTTGAAATCCAAGAAAACCGCTGCTTGTTCCTTCTGACGCTCCTTAACTTCTCTTTGATTTTCTGTAAGAACCTGTGAGTCCATCTCCTGAGCTTCGTTACTGGGTTTGATCTCTTCAAATTCAAGCAGAGAATCCATGTGCTTCAGACGGCGGGGATTTGTCTTCTGAGCGTTTGCTGGTGTCCTCGAGTGCCGATCCCGGCTAGCCAATGAATTCCATGGGGTATCTTTGATGATCGAAGGTGACGCAGTGCGAGCCCTTACATCATATGAAGTTACCGGCCGGGAAGGTGTTGGGCTGGACCAGATTTCTTTCTCCCTCGCAACATCCTCCAAGAGATCTTGAGACTCGGAAAATTGCGGTGGCATCGATAAAGACTGCCGAATTGGTTAGTATTCGTAACCACATTTTCTGACTAAAGTTGAGTCATTACCTCATCGTCGGTGTCCTCCGGAAACGTTGGGAGGGATAAATCCGCGACAGGCCTGAGGGTCTTTAGACACTTGCGGAGAGTTTCGGGATATCCGAGATTTTGTTGCCTTCCGAATGTTGAATTCCACAATTTGATTGTCGAATTGACTATTGCCTTGCGACGACTAAGTAATCCGCTAGCTATTAAGATCTCCAGATTTGAAAGCATCAGACTGTCATGTCGTGGAAGCCGCTCTAGAGCATCAACGAATTTGGACCACGTAGTTAATACTTTGACTGCATTTTCGTCCTGCGAAGAATAACGTTAGAATATAAATAAGTTACCACAAGCAACAAATACTGACCCTCGTCTTGACCGCAAATGCGGTATCCTTGATCCAAAGACCAACACCCTCCTGGATGCGTTTCAAGATGATTGGGAGCGAAGCTGACGGACACCGAGAAACAAGTTCCCCAGTGGATATGAGCAAGCTTACACTGTCTGCCAAAACTTCTTCGGCACCAACAGATTTATATGATAAGCGAAGAAAAATATTGACCAGATCGTAAAGTTTGTCGTATACACTATAAATTTATCAGGTGATTTCCTGCAAATTAATGGTGCTAAAGACTTACTCGGATGAGCTAAGCTTTCGACTAGCTAGATTATATGAACCCGAATTACGAGTCCTCGGGTAGTTTGCCTTGTCCACAAGGATTTTAACACGACGAAGTCGAATGCTAGGAGCAAATATTAAATTCCAATCTATAAAAGAGGAAATAGCAACCTACATATCCCACTCTGCTTTTGGCTGTTGAAGTACTCCGGCCAAAGGCTCTATAACAGAAGCAGCTACAAATGCTTCACCCTGCTCGTTCTGCGCAGTCGACGCTAGTTCATTGAAAAGCTGCTCCCAGCCAGGTATTTCAAATCTAAATCAAACCATCTTAGCGGACAAGAAATTGATTATTAAAAAAAAATAGGTCAAACAAACCTATATGCCCATTCCAGAACCTTCACAACATCCCTAAATTCACCCTCGTCCGGCAAGGAGCTTGATAAAGTCTTTTCCCTCGGCGAGACAGGAAAAGATTTCGCTATAAGCTCTGCAAGAATTTGCCACAACCCCAGATCGAGAGGTTGCGCATCCTGTGGTGCAAGAATTGTGGCACATTGAGCAAATAGATTAATCTTTTTCCGTCTAGAGTCTTGACGAGTGCAACATTTGGCCAATATGGCTCTTACACACTCATAATATTCATCGTTGACCGGGACGTCCCGCGGAGGTTGCAAGAAAAGGTTGAAAATATGAAGCATTGCAGGCCGTGGTATAGATCCATTGGGTGAGTGTCTATGCGTAGGCGTTGAAGCCGGAACAAACTTGTTGTCGATATGGGATAATTTCTTTTCCGTAAAGCATAAAGTGCCCAGTGATTCCAGCGCAGTCAATACTAAAAAATTATACCTTTTGACGAAAGACATGGAGGAGTTATCGGTAGTGTTAAGACTGCTAGGTCCCACACTCCACAATCGTTGGAACAAATTAACGATATGGGCTACTGTTTCCACCAATTCTGCTGATATTCGGATTTCTTTACTGCCCGCATCTGCCAATGTCTTCGTAAATCTCTTCCAAAGCAATTGTGCTTCTTCTGAGGCCTCCACTCCATGCCAAGATGCCTTTTGAAGGGCAACCTCGACTGTTTTCAATACCAAACCACAATTTGCTCTGACCCATTTAGGCTCAAGTCTTGGAATGTCATCTGGTTGCATAGGCGGACCCGAAAGCACTCGACCCTCATTCCATATTTTCTGTGTGGAACCATCAAACAGAGCAGAGAGAATGCTGCAAGCCTCTGAGACTTCCTCCTTACTCGACATCGCCGCTAGTGCCAGTTTCTCTACCAAGCCCACTACAACGACATCCCAAATTTCCGATAATTGCTTCGCTGGGGCATTCGGTCGAAACCCGTAGTAGAGCATGACGGAGACATTGATCATAGCGGCTTTTCGCGGGTTCTTCGTGTTTGATATCGCGTTCCTTGGGTCCAGATATTGCTCCAAAGGTTTGCAGAGAAGTTCTAACAGTTTCCGAGAAGTATGGGGGCCAATATTCATAGCGTAAATAAGTTTAGACCATGCGGCCTGAGCCTCCACTTTCGCCGCCTTCTCCGAAACATTGAAACACGATTCAATAACTCGAAGCCAGCTGTTGAAAAATTCCCAATGATCGCCCACCGAGCGGGTTAACAGAAGTATAACAGCCCACATCCGTGCTACAAAGCTGCCGTCTCGCTCTTTCACGAATAAATCAAGCCTTTCTTTAATGGAGTCGAACATCCGTTTTCCATTGACTTCTCTTCTAAATATATCTGTCAGAGCACGAGAAACACTCTTCTCGGTTCCAAGAGTTTTGGCGGCTTCCATGGCACAAATCAAAGCACGGTTTCGTACTTCTGTAACGCTGTTCAGAAGACCCCCTAGAAGATTCTCCATCCAGTCAGAAACCCGGGCGAGCATGGTCGGCCTGCTCTGCGAGAGTAATTTATAGTATATGTCAATTCGCTCCTTGATGATTGATTTTCCAGTGACACGATCTTCAATAGTTTCAAGGGCCGAGATTATCCTATTGCATTTTTCCGCGGTTACGATACGAGGAGGAAATTTTTGCTGGGCTAAGAAATGGAGGTAGTGGTTGACGATGAGTTTCGGGGTATGGATGTCCTCGATTTTTTGGATGGCTTGCATCAGGAAAAAGGATGCATTCTGGTCATCCATGGCCCCCACTAATTGGGGTGTCCAAGTAAGGATGGTGAGAAGTTTGATAGCCTGCTGGATCAGTTGACTGTCTGCGTTTCCTCCTTCTTGCAATACCGCGTTGAGATCTTGCTTTATGAATCCACACAACTGTGACATTTTTTCTTCCATTGCCCGCATGTCGGGTATATCATCGTATGCTTTCAGCGTATTGCAGAAAGTGATGTAAGTGTCAAGCTTTGTACTGCGCTCACTTGAATCCAGCGCCTGAATCACCGACTCCAACATGGTGGCAAAAGAATCATGAGTGTGCGCGGCAATGACCTTGTCGAACAGTGACAGAGGTGTGGAACGGAGCGGGATCGGGGAATTGAACGGCTTGAGGATCGACTTGAGCGACTTGCGGTCTATGGAAGACGAAGGGGGAAGTCGTATGGGAGCTGTCGGAGTGTTGGGGCCCGATTCCGGTTTATGGTACGTTGTCCAGGGAGACCATTCCACGCGCTTCTTCTTCGGCTTATCTGGGTTCGACTCCGCTGAGGAAGAGGGCGGAGATACTTCTCGCGACGAGAGTACACCAGCAGTATCAATATCTTCACCCGTGATCACGGCCGATGAGGTTTTCTGCAGGCTGCTCCGCTTCGCCTTCGTGGATGCGGAACGCGGTGATTCACGTGGAGGCGTCGGTGGTCTCGCGGGGATCTGGTCAACACTTGCAGGCGTAGCTGTGAAAAAGGCGTCTATTGTCGTCGCCTGCACCATGATAGGATTTAAAGATCAGGATGCAGGGGAGCCTTTAAACCTTGACCACTAAACGAAGGAGAGCAGAATCGCGAGAGGAGGAGGGAGGAGGGAGGAGGGAAGGAAGGCGGAGGGAGAATCGGCAGCAACAGGGCGCAAGTGCAGGGTCTCCCACTTTGTCGTCAGGTTGCGGAACACGTAAAGTGTTTTCGGTCGTTTGTGAATTCCGCAGGAACAGCCTGAGGATGTCTTTTCACGGCTCACCCTTGGCGAAGTAAACACTCTCTGCCCGAAGATGCTAGCGCGACGGCCCAAGTCAGTTTGGGTGCCAGACGTCGCGCACGCGTTTCATTGGTGTGTTGCCTTTCCCCGAATAGGGCTGTTAATTGCACAGAGAGGGTGCTGACTTGCCGGGGGATGAGTAAGCGGGCTTAAACGTTAAAAAGGGCCGAAATTACCATCTCTCGGCAGTTGTTGGGGGGGGCTTGTTCCTGAACTTGAAGCCTCCGCCTGGACGCTGACAGTTAGTTTTAACACGGAGCGCAACTGTCGGAGAGTGCACGACGGTGAATGCGCTTGTATTCACTTACATTTGCAATATACACACCATGAAAAGTTCTTGATGGCCATTCAGACAGCGTTGAGCGCGGTGCCCGTCCAAACTGGCTGGGAAGAGAAAGTAAATGGGATGCAAAACGACGCTTCCATTAGCCGGTCCTGGTCGACAAAAGGGCTGCCCCTCCCCCCAAAGCTCTCTCATGCAGCGCAAAGTAGCGTGCATGAGACAGGATTTTCCTGCTCCAGAGCAACGCATGCACAATGTAAATGTATGTATTACACGGTCGCACGGAATCCGCAGCCGCGGCAACGGCAAACGTGGGCTTCCCATCGCGCACTCTGCCCGAAAAGTGAGGGGAAATGCGGCGCAAAGCGATGAACCGGAGTGCCGGGATGGCCAATCCTGGTGGCGGCAGAGAAGTACTAGTAATGTACTCTGCTTCACAGCCCGACTTTCCCTGGTACAACATGTAGCGACATATGTACATATGTGAGTACTATATGTACATGACATTGTATGTACATTATGTACATACTGTACGCGGGCGACTGACTATCCATGGCTCGAGCAGAATCAAGCCTCGAGCGGAATCAAGCCCCGAGCGGAATCAAGCCTCAAGCAAGCGAACGCGACTCGCCCCTCCAATGCTACATACCTGAGCAAGGCAGGCGAGCGGCTGCCGGGGTGCGCGTTGTCACGCCGGCTACTCCTGTCCTCTCTGTGTCGCGCGAACAAACCCCTCCCCACTTCCTGTTGAACCCTATAAAAGCCCAGGCACAGGGCTGTCCCGAGGTGGCCCAAGACAAGCTTCGCTGAGAATCCAACCATCGTCATGGCCGCTCCCGCCATTCAACTCCAGCTACCCGCATCTACCCAGCCCGTCCCCGGCGAAAGTAAGTGCATCCATGCTTCCACTTGCCTTTTCCTTGCGTTGTCTTCTTGTTTTCCACAGGGGAGGAGCTTCCGCTGACACAGTCTCCCCAATCGCAGGCAAGCTGCAGTACGTGCAGCGTCTGCTCGATGAATTGAAGCACGACTCCGCAGAGAAGACTCTCTTCCCTCCGCGTATGCGCCCGGCTACATCTGCACATCCATCCATCCAGCCGTACACACATCCATGCATACACGAGATGCATCCCCCCTCCCCGCGAAATGCCGTTGCTGATTGCCAGGTTGTGCAGAGAGAGCGGCGGTGCTGGAGCAATTGAAGGTCCTTGGGCGAGATCCCCAACAATGCGATCCCATGTACACCAACGAGGTTCATACGCCCGTCTCCACGCAGCTTCTGCGAGAACCCCTTCTAAACTTCAGGAATTTCTAGGGAATAGAAACCCTTTGCAAACACGGCTTCAACGTCACCGATGGCAATTCGTCACGGGAGGGCCTCAGATGCCTCGCCAATGCTCTGCTTGTCGTTCCCCATACCCGCCAAATCTTCGTGAACTTGGGCTATGCAGAGAAGGCGGCAGATAAATTCAAGGTTGGTACCTGCATTGACTGCTTACCTCTACCTTGTCCCGATTTGCTGATTTGCCATGCCTCGCAGAGCGACTCCCCGGACGACGAATTCTTGCTTGCTAGAATATTGTTTTTAATTACCTACGATACCAAAGCTGATTTAATTAAACTTCTCGAGGAGCATCATCTCGAAGATTACATCAACAATGTTCGTTTAGCTGCCTCTCGTGTTACTCTCTGCGATAGCTCAATCGGTTGACCCCCGTTCAAGGCCATCGCTAGACACTCGAAACAGTACTCGAAACATTTGAAAAGCCGGACTCCTACGGCAATGCAGGATATGGCTCTTTCAGAAACCCTCAAGCTACTTTTCAACGTTACCCACTTCGTTCCGGATAAAGCGCAGAGTTTCTCAAAGTAATCATATGACGACCTTACCGGTGTTTGATGTATCGGATGTACTAACTGAGCAAGATCTGCGGGAAATCTCTTCAAAATCCTTCACCGACGTCAGCTTGAGAATCCCCCGTTACAGCCACCCGTGACCTATGTTGTCAATGCTCTTCTCAACATTGACCTATCAAGTTGCGCTGCGCATGCCTTTCCCCTCTTCGATAACTTGTGCAACGTGACGAAATTGATTGAGATCTTGGATCTCTCCACGGACGGAAAATATACAAAACCAGGAGTGGACCCAGCTCAGGAGTTTGACGAGGTTGGGGCACCATTGTTGACGCTGCTACGGAAGTTGTACGAGATTGCTCCAGATAGCGCAAAGAAATACGTGCAGAATCGGCTGTTGCCCGCTGAAGAGTAGGTGTTGCTGCTTCTAACTAGTGGACAAACGAGTATGTCTAACAGTCGAACCACAGGGAGCGCAACCAGCCACTAGGTCGTGGCCCGTCCCTTTCAGCTCGCCTGCTGAACCTCTCGTGCGCAGCGTTGGCCCCCAAAACTCGTGAACATATTTCCTCCTTGCTGTTTGAGCTATCGAACTCTGACTCAGAGGAATTCGTCCGCAATGTCGGCTACGGATTTGCATCCGGATTTCTAATGTCCCATAATATCCCCATACCGCAGAACGCGATGGAGGCCAATGCGAAGGGGGCAGCGGATGTAAATATCCCCATCAACCCGATCACTGGCCAAACGTTGGAAAGCGAACCCGCAGTAAAGGATCCCTTCGAGGGTATGACGGAGGAGGAGAAAGAACGTGAAGCTGAAAGACTCTTCGTTCTGTTCGAGAGGTATAGATAACTCAGCCCCAAAAATTTCAACTGCGGCGAAGAGCGCATGCGTTAACGTATAAATCTCCGACAGATTGAAGAAGACGGGCGTGGTCAATATAAAGAATCCGGTGGAACAGGCAATCGAAGAGGGAAGGTTCGAGGAAATTGATTAAAATTGAAGGGCACCTTTTTTTTATTTTTATTTTCTATTTTTATTTTCTATTTTCTATTTTTATTTTATTTTACTTTATTTTATTTTACTTTAATTTATTTTATTTTATTTTATTTTACTTTACTTTACTTTATTTTATTTTATTTTATTTTATTTTACTTTACTTTACTTTACTTTACTTTACTTTACTTTATTTTATTTTATTTTATTTTATTTTATTTTATTTTATTTTATTTTATTTTATTTTTTTCTCCCACGACACCGGATATCATTGGGTGAGAAAACATTAATAAGGTGATCATGGCTCTGGAAGCATATATAGGTGATTGCTCGGACAATTCTAAATAGGGTTAGTCTTTCTAAATGAGCCACATCACCGGACAGTAGCAATGAATCGGATTCGTGATTTGATCGTGTACTTGTACGTAGACGCCAGTTGAATAATGTAATGACACAGGCAGGTGTGGGCGATGGGAAGGACAGAAATGTGCAAAGTAGAGTACTAGTACAATAAATGCGCTTGCGCAGCCGGATGTCTACAGTGGCATTTGACGTGCTTTGGTTTTGTTACGACAGGACGCGCGTGTGGAATGCACGTCACGATTTGGGGACAAAATACATAAACAAGGTATATGGCGCATGTATCTGGTAAGGATTTTTTCTGCTCTACTGTAAAGTACAACGCATGTTATCGTGCTCCTAAGTACATTACATCCGCCATACTCAAGCTGGTGATGGACATGCATGGCGGAGTACTAGTACTCGTACATACATGCACCTTGAATCTGCATCGAAGAACAAGCGTAGGGGATGTTGCCAAGTCGAGCGGTCGAGGCTGTTGGTCCAACTCATGATCTTCTCATGCAACCCGCCCTGCTCCAACAACCACGGTGAGCTCGTCAACCGATGCATCCTGGAAGATCCTCTGCAGACTCTACATGTTCATAAATCAAGTACTCTACATGCTTTAACGTGTTATTTAGACCACAAGAGCAAAAAAAAAAAAAAAAAAAAAAAAAAAAAAAAATACTACATACTCGCAAACACAGGCATATAATATATATCTCAGGAATAGCCCTCGCAAGCGATGCCCTAGTCCGTCGGGCGCGCATGTTGCATAAAAGAACGAGAACCCACCTGCCTCCCCCTCTAGCTTCCTAATCCTTTGTTCACCATGTCATTGATACCGTACAGTCCCAGGGAATCCCGCAGCGTAGTCCTGTAAGTCCGTGCCAGCTCTACAGGAACAGAGACGCATTGATCGCTCGGTAGTCGCTTGCAATCGCTGACATCGATCTCTCTTCAGACGCCACCAGCAAACACTCGTTGTCTACGATCCGCAATCCCAACAACTAGCGCTCCGTGATGCTACGCCCGCTACATCTTCCGATCTCCAAGATTTCGGCCAATGTCCTCTCTGTAAACGGCCTCTGCACTCCAACGAGTCGTCCGCGGACCATGCGGGCCCTAGCCTGCCGGCAGGAAGCCATCACGCTGGCAGTCCGACAGCGGAATCTGGTTTCGTAGACCAGGAATACTTCAGAATTCTCGATGCTAGGTCAGTATTTCGCTGCTCTATGCGCGCAGGAGAACACTGAGTAATGTTGAAAGCACCCGACCGAGCACCAGTGTTTCGCCACACCGGGCAGATCGCTCGACGGCCTCAGTAGGCCGAACCCCGCAAAGCCCTACCCGACGGGGGTTACCGAAGCCGCGGCCGGAGGTGCAGGAAGATGTTGACCGCGAGGCAGTGGCGGATGCTTCTACAGAGCAATTATCCACAAATAAACATGGTATCAGTTCTACGGCTTTCAGTCCCAAATATTTTGAAAGGTGCTGCCGAATTGTTCTCGCCATTTCTCAGTTCATATATCTCTGTGGATCTGTACTCACTATGTTCGCAGATTTTTTGTTGAGGAAGGCGTATTGGGGAAAGGTGGCAAGGGTGTGGTTTTACTAGTTCGACATGTTCTTGACGATGTTTCTTTGGGACACTTCGCGTGCAAGCGTGTACCCGTTGGTACGAAGCCGTCTTTGGTCTCATATGCTGTCGGCCAAGTTTCTGAATCTCTGCTGTGTTCAAACAGGGGATAATCACAAATGGCTGGAAAAGGTTCTCATGGAGGTTCAATTATTGCAACAATTATCACACTCGAACCTCGTATCATATCGGCATGTTTGGCTTGAAGACGTACATCTGACAAGTCGGTAATCCGATATGTCTTCGATTTGTTAGCACACAGGCTGGCTAATTTCTCCATAAAGCCTTTGGTCCGAGCGTTCCTTGCGCCTTTATTCTTCAGCAGGTACTGAATTAACGCTTAAAAAATTCAAAAAAAAAAAAAAAAAAAAAAAATGGGTTATGACAGTAAACTGACATTATACAGTACTGCAACGCCGGCGATCTTCATAACTTTGTGCTTCAGGCTGCAAAGCAATCAACAAAGGAACAATTAAAAGAACGGATGAGGCGACGGTCTCGCGGTCAGACGGACTTAGCACAGGACCATTTCAAGACTCGCAGGATGCCCTTCGAGCAAATAATATCATTTTTCAGGGATATCGCGTCTGGCTTGGGATATTTGCATTCGAATGGATTCATTCACAGAGATCTGAAACCTTCAAATTGCCTGCTGAACGATTCTGGTATCCCAGGGCAGGAGCTGAAGGTTCTGGTTAGTGACTTTGGAGAAGTTCAGATAGAAAATGCGGCCAGGAAATCGACAGGAGCTACTGGTACAATATCGTACTGTGCTCCAGAAGTGTTAAGGAGAGGTAAGCTTACTTTTCACTAGTCTCTTAAAAATAAAGATACTCTTTGACGTAAAATGTCCAGTGCGTCCTGGAGGCGAATTTGGAAACTTCACCACTAAATCCGATGTCTTTTCCTTGGGGATGATCCTTCATTTTATGTGTTTCGGAAAACTCCCGTATGCAAGCTCGGACGAGCTCCACGAAGAGAATGAAAATCTCGACAATTTGCGAGAAGAGATCCTAGCTTGGAAAGGTCTCGACGAACGGACAAAATTGCGCCCTGATTTACCAACCAGGTTATACCATTCTCTCAAAACTCTGATCAGCCCAGACCCATCGGTTCGGCCATCAGCTGAAGAGATAATTCATGGAATTGAAATGGGAATTGGCGACGAGCCAGCAACGTTTGTAAGTCTATCATTCACATGCGTTTATTATTGTAGAGCTAATTTCATTTAGAGACGAGGGTCGACGTCTTCGCAGAAAAATCCAGTTGCAGAGGATAGCCAGACAATAGGCTTCCGACGAATATCACCGATTGCAGATACACCACCTCCTGCAACTCCAGTAGCGACTCCTAGTATGCAACCGAAAAAAGAAAAGGGGGGCACAGTCGAACGGGGTGCACTCGTATCAAATGCGCAGAAACAAAGTTCCACACTGGCTTCCACGTCCTTAACACCAGAAAACACGCAGAAAACAGGGAGTGTTGGATCATCACTGGTATTGCGAAGCGCGGTTAACGGGGTAAATGGGATGGTACCTCCGGCACTGCCGATGGCGGCGGGGTGGAGGCATAAGGTGGTGTTATTTATGAGACGGCCGGAGATGATTACACTTTTGAAACTGTGTGTCTTTTTGACAAAGGTAGGATTGATAGCATGCCGATCATGGTATTTTTACTTACGGCTTCGATATAGGTTATCTCGCTAACGCGTCCGTGTTCGCCGGTGGTGGCAAATCCTTTGGCATATTATCCACTGCTTTGTTTGGGGGCGTTGGATTTCGCTAGGTACATACTATTTTACCTATGATTCTACGGTGAGAAGGCTAATAAGTGAATCAAAGTCCGTTTTTGACGATGACGGTGGTGCTAGGGTTGGTACATTTTGTTTTATTATTCTTGGTGAATATGGTCGGTTCTTTGTGTTTGTATTGATGAGTTGAAGGT
>JABYPW010001845.1:0-13412 GCA_016880775.1 Phymatotrichopsis omnivora | reverse complement strand
AAAAAAAAAAAAAAAAAAAAAAAAAAGAAAGAAAGAAACAAGGAAAGAAGGAAAAAAGAAAAAGAAAAAAGAAAAAAAAGGGAAAAAGGAACAGTAACAGAAACAGAAAAGAAAGTTTCATTTTTGGGGTCCTTGAAGGAATAGTAATTTTAACTTCACTATCCCAAGTCCAAACCCTATCTAGATCATAATAGCCATTCCCCTGAGTCGAAGTGTCATTATCCCTTTGATAGCAAAGCTGCAGGTGATAATACCAAGTGGAATTATACTATTGAAATGCTACCAGTGGGAATAATGGATTGATCTGCAAAGTGATTTTCCCTTAGCCTTTGCCTATGTCCTATATTATACATTATTGGCTAATAGGACATGACAGACTAATTAGACATATTTGGAATACCAAATTACAAAAAATAAATATTTATATTACTCCACTAAAAAGCAAGTTATAGATGAAAAATAAAAATGTTCCTCCCCCAAAATTCTTTCACATTAAGTTGAAATTTTTTTTATATTTAAACCTTATGAAATAGGACTATTTTTGATAATTTTTGATCAAATAATTTGTTTCAAAAAAAGAAATATATGACACTTATAATTTATCTTCCTTGAATGTAATGTCATGTACAAGAAATAGCTAGGAAGTTATTTATTAGTAGGCCTTCAAAGGGCAATAGAAATAGGTGTATTAGCTATGTAGAGTATAGTTGCTAATGGTGTACTAAGCTGATTGACTAGGTTTCTTAGTGAATTATACTTGCTATTTACTTTAGATATTTTTTTCCTCTTCACTGTCATATTGTAAAGGACAACTCCTTTAGCAATACAACTGATGCTCAGTCTGTACTAGGGTTTAGGGGTAAATCAGGATAGAAGAATATACACAACTCTTTTAGAGGATTCAAGAGGTGTACATTGAGCGAGGCAATGATGTGCAGAAGGTTTGTGGGAATAGCTCTTTATTCCTAAGGTGTATACTTAAGATACTGCATGAAGAAGAAAGAAAGGAAATACAGGAGCGTGAGATTTCCTCCTCTTTTATACCAATCACTAAGAGTACTGCCTCCATTCTATATCAGTCTCTGTAAAACCTGTTTTGTCCACATGACCCTTTTCCATACGTCATTCAATCTAAACACTATTCTCATGACCTCCACAATGTAGACAGCCAAACATAAGTGATGTAAAGGACAACTCCTTTAGCGATACAACTGATGCTCAGTCTGTATCGGGGTTTTTGGGTAAATTAGGATAGAAGAAGATACACAACTCTTTAGAGGACTCAAGAGGTGTACATTGAGTGAGGCAACGATGTGCTGAAGGTTTGTGGGAATAGTTCTTTATTCCTAAGGTGTATACTTAAGATACTGCATGAAGAAGAAAGAGAAAGAAATACAGGACCGTGAGATTTCCTTCTCTTTTATACCAATCGCCAAGAGCACTGCCTCCCTTCTAGAGCAGTCTCTGTAAAACCTGTTTTGTCCACATAACCCTTCTCTATACATCATTTAACCTAAACACTGTTCTCATGACCTTCGCAAGGCAGACAGCTAAACATGAGTGACCATACATGACCGAGTGATAAGTCATGATTCACAACGCGGAATTCCAAAGAACATCACCAACAATAGGAAACATAAGGAGAATATGACCAATAGGAAAGTACATGACCATAGTTCATTACAGTATCCCCCTCTTTAAGCTGGAACTCCTGTGACAGCTAGGAATACTTCTTCTCTTAGGTGGTCATCCCTCACATTCTCCACTACCCAGCGCAATCTTTCCCTAAGATTTCCAAGCCGGATATGTAGGGGCATCGGTGGGCAATACTGGCACACTGCTGAATTGCATTCAGCTACTTCTGGTGGTACCTCAGGTAGGTGTTCCTCCTTGATCTCCAGGAGCTAGGGATCGATACGAACTATTGGCGCTGGTGGGGGGGTGTATCCGCTAGGACTGGCGGATACTTTCGATATTGGTGCATACTGCCAATAGGGTTTCTCAGGGTCCACCTTGATCACTGGTGAACCAAGGGGCGATATGGGGGAAATAGGTGGTAAGACCTGTTCCTCCCATCGCAGGAACTGTTGGTTCAAGGTGAACTGCGGTTGTGGAGCGTAAAGTAGTGGCTCCAGGGGCTGGGGTTTTTCCTTGGGCGAGACCGGTGCCTAACTCTGGTTGGCGATGGTTTTAAGACCCAATGCTGGAGGGTCGTCGAGGGGTTCCTCCTTCACTGTGCTGTCTTCGGGGGGGGTGTAAATTCGTCCATACTGGTCGAATACAGGTACGACCATGGTGGGAGATGGGGAGATTTCTGTCATTTCTTCGTCTCCATCATAACTTGGGCTTGTTGGGGAAGCGGTGGTGGAACTCATCGATGAGCTACTGGGAGTGCTCGAGGTGCTGGGAAGGCTCCCATGTAGGCTTATAGTAGCTGACCCATTTGACAAGGTAGTGAAGAGCGCCACCTCGAGGGTGTTTAGAGTCGAGAACACTCTCAACTTCATACTCTCGATCTCCTTCAATGACAATCGGAGGAGGTGGAGGATTTCGATGGCCTGGGACTGGTTCATGTTTGCTTGCTGGTTCTAGTAGAGAGATGTGGAAGACTGGATGGATCTTCACAGAGCGAGGAAGCTTGAGTTTATATGCTCGAGTTCCGACTCTTGCTAGAACCTTGAATGGACCAAGTCATTTATGATCAAGTTTCTTGGAGGGCCTCTGAGTGCGCAGATTTCTGGCATTCAACCAAACCTTTTCTCCAACTTCTATCCCAGGTGCCAGTTTTCTTGACTGATCTGCCGCTTCCTTTTGGCTTGCTTATGCATAAGCGATTTCTGCCCTGCATAAGTCATGCGCTTCCTGTAGTCTGGTAGCGAAATGCTTGACACTTTCAGGGGTGTTTGACCTTCGCCTAAGGTCTATGTCTATCGCAAAGTGTGGATGGTATCCGTAGTTTGCATAGAATGGGCTAACTTTCGTTGTTGCTGAAACTTGATTGTTGTAGCTGAACTATGCGAGGGGAAGCAGGGATGCCTAATCGTCCTGCTGATAATGGCAATAAATCCGCAGATATTGTTCTAGAACTAAGTTCATTCTTTCTGTCTGACAATCTGTCTAGGGGTGGTATGCCGTACTGAGATTGCTTTTGATTTTCAAGACTCTGCATAGGGATTTCCAGAATTCCAAAACAAACTGGGTACCTCAGTCGGAGGTAATATCTTTTGGCAATCCGTGATGCTTCCATATGTGATGTAGATACAGGGTTGCTACATCTTCGCTTGTTGCTTTTTCCGTTGCAGGGATGTAGTGTGCCATTTTGGTCAGGCGATCCACTACTACAAGGATTGTATCATATTCCTTGCTTGTTGGCAGTCCAACTATAAAGTCCATGGATATCGAATTCCAGGGCTTCTCGGGTATTTCCAAGGATTTTAAAGTGCCGAAAGGTGCATGTCTGACAGGTTTCGCTCTCATGCACGCTTCGCAATGGCTAATGTATTGGCTGATGTATTTCCGCAATCCTGGCCAAAAATAGTTCCTTATGACCAACTCTTATGTTTTGGCTCTTCCTGGATGTCCAGTGGCTATATGATCATGGTTTTGTCGGAGTACTTCCAGTTTTAGGTCTGGATCATCAGGGATGCTGACTAGGTTGTTGTACAATAGTAATCCTTCCTTGATCGCGTGATCTGACAGTTCTGCATGTTTCGAAGACTTTTCTCCTCTCTACAGGGCCTGTAGGATAGACTTTGTGGCAGGGTCCTTGTCATAAGACCTTTTGACTTTCTCTTCGAAATCTTGGTTTCTCTCCACTTCCACTGTTGCTGAGAGAACATGCAGCTCTGGACTCGCTTGCAATTCAGGGTCCAAATTGCGGTGTTGGATGATCATCTGTTCCTGATAAGTGAGACGTTCATCCCCTTCCTTCGGAAGATCTCCAGATCTTCTGGTGAAAGAATCAGGTTTTCCTCCCTGTTTCCCTGGTTGGTAGCATATCTAAAAGTTGAATCTTGATAGGAACTCGGACTATCTTGCCTGTCGGCGATTCAACATTCTCTTGGTCATAAAGTATTCCCAGTTCTTGTGATCTGTTATCACTTGAACTGGGAATTTCGAGTATGCAATATGTCGTTCCCACTCTATAAATGCGAGAATAACTGCTAACAGCTCCTTATCATACACAGGATAGTTGCATTGTGTGGGGTTGAACTTCTTAGAGAAGTATACCACTGGGTGCAAAACTTGCTTTCCGTCCTCATGCTGGAACTTTTGGGAAAGGATGCCCACTGCCACATGATCTGATGTATCCGTTTCCACAATAACCGGTTTTTCTAGGTCGAAGTATCTCAGGGTTGGTGCTGATGTGAACGCTTCTTTGAGACTTATAAAAGCAGCGCTTGCTTCCTTCGTCTATTCCAACTTTTGGTCCTTCTTCAATAACTTTGTGATCGGCGATACTACTCTTGAGTATCCTTTGATGAATCTCCAGTAGAAGTTCGCGAACCCTAGGAACATCTGAATGTCCTTAACTGACTTTGGTGTTTCCTATCCAAGTACCGCTTCTACCTTCTTGTTGTCCATGGTAATGCCTTCTGGGGAGATGATGTATCTGAGAAATTCTGTTTTCTTGACATGGAATTCGCACTTCTCAGGTTTGCAATAAACCTTATTTTCCCCTAGCTTCCTCAAGACCGTTTGCACATGGCTGATGTGTTCTTCCAGGGTTTTCGAAAAGATCAATATGTCATCTAGATAGACAACACAGAAGACGTCCAAATGATCTTTTAGGATGTCGTTGATGAACGCTTGGAATATTGCTGGTGCATTTGTGAGACCAAAGGGTATAACGTTGTACTCATAATGACCATACCTAGTGCGGAATGCAGTCTTCCATTCTTCACCTTCTGCAATTCGGATTGAATTGTATGCCTGTCTCAGATCTAACTTGGTGTAGATCTTCACTTCTTTCAATCGTTCCAATGTTTCCTGGATTAACGGCAACGGATAGCGATTTTTGATCGTGACTTTGTTGAGTCCGCGATAATCCACACATAGGCGGAGCGATCCATCCTTCTTTTTCACAAACAATATCGGTGCACCAGCTGGAGACTGTGACTCCTGGATGAATCCTTTCGCTAGGTTCTCTTTCAGGTACTTCCTTAGCTCTTGCAGCTGTACCTCTGATAGTCCATAGGTAGGTAACTATGGTGGTTCACCTCCTTCGACCAGTGGAATCCTGTGATCGATTTTTCAGTATGGTGGTAAAGCGTTTGCTTTCTCTTTATCAAAGAGGTGCAAATATTCATGGTATTCTTCTGGTACCAATTCCTCTGGCGGTATTGTATCTGGTGTCTTCCCTTCCTTGATAGGTTCTATAATGCTAATGGCATACAGCTTGCTGTCTTTCCTTGTTGCCATTTTTTCGAAGGGTACCGCTCCAATGGTGGTAATATCGATTCCACTCCTCCCTTCCTCTTCCAAGAAGGTAAGCTGATTTCTCTTGAAATCCAATTGCGCTTGATGGTGTTGTAGCCACTGTAATCCTAACAGGATAGGGCAGTCTGCTAACTTCATTATATAGAACAACGCTTGTTCTTTCCTTGGTCCAACCTGAATTTCCGCTTTGGTGACCTTGGTGATTTTTCCGCTGCTTGCTTGTCTTCCATCGACAACTGTCAAGTTTCTTGGGACCTCTAACTTTGACATAGCGAAATCGTTTTCTTGTGCAAATGTTTCGTCCATGAATGCGAAACCGGTTGCCCCTGTATCTAATAGGGCATAACACTCCACCGTGTTATTCAATGTTGCTTGGACTATCAAATGTTCTCCTTCTGAAAACATTTCCGACTTTTCTGTTCTGGCAGCTTTCTGGGTAAGGCTTTTCCCTTGGGTTTTCCTCAGAGCTAGACCACCATCTAGTTCTGACTCTTGGAGTTTCCTGACTAGATTGTAACGGTTGCCACTTTCGCGCTAGTGGTCTTCGATTCTTTACTGGTTTCTTTTCTTGGACAGTTCTTGGTGTAATGTCCCTCTTTACCGCAATTGAAACACAAGCCTTTGTTCTTGCGGCGATCCCTCTCTTCCTGAGTGATTTTTTCTTTTTCCTGGTGTTGTCCCTTCTGGCGGTATATGCTGAACTTTTTCTATTTCTTGAGCCTTTGCCTCTGTTCTTCTTAGGGCTTGCTGATAGGTTTCTCCTCCTTTTTCGGGATTGACTCAAGTTGACTCTCTAACTAAATACACAGTTGTGTGAACTCTGAGTATGTCTTAGGGAGGTTCGACTAGTGGGCCAGGGCTTCATAGATTTTTCCTTTCAGTCCCTTCTTGAATAGGAGTATCCTCATCCTGTCATCTTCAGGTAGGTTGGCATTGAATGCAAGACCATTAAAGTCTGCACAGTACTCAGACATGTTCCCTTTCTATCTGAGGTTTTCCAGTTGCTGTTAAGCCGTATTATCCTTGTCTGGATTGTCATACGCCTTCCTCAAAGCTTCCTCAAAAGCAGACCATGTTTCCTCAGGTGCTTTTTCATTTTTAGAGTTTTTCATCCTTCTGGCAATGTACCATTTTTGCGCTGGTCCTTTCAAAAATGATGCTGCCCACTTGATCTTGTGGCCCTCATCCTCGAATCTGTCTTCATCGACCTCGAAGGTGTCCATACACCTCGTGATGAACAGGTCTAACTGGGTACGATCCTTCCCATCGAATGCTTCAGAGTCCTTGAGCTTTGCTAGCTTAGGCATTTCTCATGCTTGCTGCTCCTCTTCCAGTTCTCGCTGTAAGTCGTCAATCCTTAACTGGAGGGTGACCCGCTCTTGTCTCAGGTTTTCAAGTTGCTCGCTTTCCCGTACCCGCTCCTTCCTGAGGTTTTCGATCTGTTGCTGATCCGCAACTTGTTGCTGTTTCAGGTCCTCAATCTCTTACTCTTGATCAACACTGGAGTTGTAGCGCTCTCTGATCCAGTTTCTGATCCTTTGGTACTGTGCAATGGCCTGGTTTTTATTGAGGTTGTAGATATCTCACTAGAACTGTAGTTCTTCTAGGCCTAGGATAGGATATACTTCTTCTGTCTCCTCTGGTAGGTCTGGAAGCTTTTCCTTGGTAGACATTGACTAATGCCGGTGACTCTTTGCTGCTAGGAACTCGTCGATACTTGGGTCTAGGACGGCAAGTAGGAGGATTCTGAGTTTGTCAAGCTGGACTGGGGTAACAGGGTGGTTCAGGTGTAGCACAACAAGATCATCTTTGTACAGATAGAGAACAATCTTATCTTCACTCTCCTGGTGTACCGGTTATGTCTGGGAGAATAGTGACTTCAACTGCAAGGTTGTTAACCTTAAATTTCCTAAGATGTTCCAGGAATTTGAGGGTGGCGTCCTCCAATTCCTCATCTAGCAGAAAACTTGCGGTTACAGTGTCTGTATCTGACCACAGGCTTAAGCGTAGTACTGGTGCTTTTCCTAGGTCTGGGGTGACTGTTACCACTTGCGGTATCTGGTACTCAGTGGTTGAAGTAGACTCTGTCGTTCCAATGGTTGTCGCAGCGATAGTCTTTGCAGAAGAATCTGTGGATTTGCCCGTCGCAGTTTCTGATGCAGAAACCCTTTTTCCACTGTGGCCTGGTTGCCTTCTCGAGTCTTTGTTGCTCCCTAGTCTTGCAGAGTAGGTGGTGGTCGATAGGGTTGACTTTGCAATAGCAGATACTGCACCAAACTTTCTAAGCTTTCCCCGGTCTCTCAGAAAATACCTTTGGTAATGCTTGTCTCTGTGCTGGCCTTACTTGGACCTCTGGACTGAAATGGACTCTGCGATTCCTCTTTTGGGGGGTGGGACTTGCAGGTCTTTGGGTTCTTCTAGAGGAAGCAGGTTCTTGTCTTGTAGCAGCCTAGTGAATTCCTCGATAGTGAACTGGGGTTCCTCTCCTCGGAAGTTCTAGTTGGCCAGGGATAACATCCAATGTCACCTGAATCCTTATGTATCTTCTTCGATAGTGATTTCTGAAAGACGCAGTATAGTGTAAAGGATAACTCCTTCAGCGATACAACTAATACTCAGTCTGTATCGGGGTTTTTGGGTAAATCAGGATAGAAGAAGATACACAACTCTTTAGAGGACTCAAGAGGTGCGCATTGAGTGAGGCAACGATGTGCTGAAGGTTTGTCGGAATAGTTCTTTATTCCTAAGGTGTATACTTAAGATACTGCGTGAAGAAGAAAGAGAAAGAAATACAGGACCACGAGATTTCCTTCTCTTTTATACCAATCGCCAAGAGCACTGCCTCCCTTCTAGAGCAGTCTCTGTAAAACCTGTTTTGTCCACATGACCCTTCTCCATACGTCATTCAACCTAAACACTGTTCTCATGACCTTCGCAAGGTAGACAGCTAAACATGAGTGACCATACATGACCGAGTGATAACTCATGATTCACACTGCGGAATTCCAAAGAACATCACTAACAATAGGAAACATAAGGAGAATATGACCAATAGGAAAGTACATGACCATAGTTCACTACAATGTCCTATATTATACATTATTGGCTAATAGGACATGACAGACTAATTAGACATATTTGGAATACCAAATTACAAAAAATAAATATTTATATTTCTCCACTAAAAAGCAAGTTATAGATGAAAAATAAAAATGTTCCTCCCCCCAAATTCTTTCACATTAACTTGAAATTTTTTTTACATTTAAACCTTATGAAATAGGACTATTTTGGATAATTTTTGATCAAATAATTTGTTTCAAAAAGAGAAATATATGACACTTATAATTTATCTTCCTTCAATGTAATGTCATGTGCAAGAAATAGCTAGGAAGCTATTTATTAATAGGCCTTCAAAGGGTAATGTAAATAGGTGTATTTGTGACGGATCACCCTATATAGTTCGTAATTAACTCGGTAAAGATACCTCAGGTACGCTTCGCAAACGCTACTGAGTAAACTCAGATATCTCAGCTAAACGAAAGCTGAACTGGAAGATATCGTTCCTACAAAGAACAGGGTGGACTTCAAGTGTTGAAGATGAGAAAAGACGAATATATTCTTTAAGGGTCAAAGATAACTCAAAGGCTTGTACAATGGTACTCACAGAGAAGACAAGGTAGCTATGTGCTAAAGAAGGAAGGAAGGAAAGACAACAAGACAAGGAAACTCTTTTCCATCGGTCACACTCTTCTACCGGATAGCTTTGCACGAACTTAATCGGATGGCCTAAGTAGAGAGGGAGCGATACATCGCTAAGCGCCATTAGGGTAACCCTTCATACAGCCAGACCACAAGACAAGGAAACTCTTTTCCATCGGTCACACTCTTCTAGCGGACAGCTTTGCGCGAACTCAATCGGATAGCCTAACTAGAGAGGGAACGATACATCGCTAAGCGCTGTCAGGGTAACCCTTCATACAGCCATTGTGATCATCGGTCGCATTCGCTTACAAGGACTGAACCAGTAATTAGGCAACCTTGCATGGTCAGGGAAAACTCGCTTATGCTACAAAACCCGCCACCAACTGGTAATTCGTGGTATGGAACGGGACGAGCGGGATTTGAACCCACGACATTGTGCATTACCGCACAACAACACCAGGACAGCCATACCACTAGACCATCCTCGCCCCAGACAACAAGACAAGAACAACTGCGTGCTTATATATCCTATCCTTCACCCGAGCTGATAAAGAGATGACAAAGGAAATAGAAACACAAATAACTAAGACCCATTTTAGACCATCTCCTGATTCCTAATCGCCGAAACCTGTAGAAGAGTCCGGAAAGGACAGGACGCGATTAGTACTCGATTTGACTATGATCGCCTATCATGCTCTCGGGCCTCACTCCCAATTCGTGATAGTCTCTGGCGATATGAGTCCGATTGCCCGATCATGACCTCATGGCTGACTAGGCCAATGTTGTGTCATGCTGATAGCTGATCACGTGCCTGTGGAGCTGACTTCCCACGCTTAGTCAAGGCTAACGGCAAAGCCACACCATGCCACGTCACGCCACAAGGTCATGTGACAGAGGATCGTCTCCAGAGCACTTAACACAATGGTGAAGGGTGGAGGCGGCATACTCACATGTTGACAATCTAAGCGTAACCTCCATCATAGCGCATCGTCCAGGTACCTTAACGCTGACCACTACCGGTGTTCATAACAGTATTAGCTATGTAGAGTATAGTTGCTAATGGTGTACTAAGCTGATTGACTAGGTTTCTTAGTGAATTATACTTGCTATTTACTTCAGATATTTTTTTCCTCTTCACTGTCATATTGTAAAGGATAACTCCTTTAGCGATACAACTGATGCTCAGTCTGTACTGGGGTTTAGGGGTAAATCAGGATAGAAGAATATACATAACTCTTTTAGAGGATTCAAGAGGTTTACATTGAGTGAGGCAATGATGTGCAGAAGGTTTGTGGGAATAGCTCTTTATTCCTAAGGTATATACTTAAGATACTACATGAAGAAGAAAGAAAGGAAATACAGGACCATAAGATTTCCTTCTCTTTTATACAAATTGCTAAGAGCACTGCCTCCCTTCTAGATCAGTCTCTGTAAAACCTGTTTTGTCCACATGACCCTTTTCCATATGTCATTCAATCTAAACACTATTCTCATGACCTCTGCAATGCAGACAGCTAAATATAAGTGACCGTATATAACCAAGTGATAATTCATGATTCATAATGTGGAATTCCAAAGAACATCACTGATAATAGGAAACACAAAGAGAATACGATAAGTAAGAAAGTACATGACCACGGTTCATTACACATATCTCAACTTCATAACTATTATAGGTAATATCATTTAGTCCTTATGCATAGCTTTGTAACTAGAGTCATAATTTCTAAGTTTCTTAACAATTTTCTCTTGAGTGTCTAAGGTGTATAGGTAGCTTTTTATTATGATAAGGTTTAGACTTCTTTTTTACTTTTACTTCCTTTTTTGCTCTAAGGTGAAGTATATAAGGTATATGAATTACTTATACCCTAAAGAGTAGTTAGTAATCTTTTATTGTAGTACTTTTTCCCTTTAATTGAAGCTAGCAATACTCTTCCACCTCTATCTCTACTATTGCTAGTGCCTGGCTAATACCTCTTAAAGACATAAAAAAACCTTTTTCACACAACTGTAAGTACTATTATCTACTACAATTGAGGCTTGTTATATAATTTTTTTTAGTTCATAGTTATTGAATAGCATAAGAAAGGGTAGAATTTTGAATTTAGTGATAGGAGAGGCAATAAATAATATAGATATATGGATATACTTTGCCTTTGACCACCACTATAATGACTAAAAAATAACATAAGGAATATAAGTAATAATTCTAGTTACTTAGAAGGAAGATTGAATATTTTGACTATATAGTCTTGTAAATGGGCTTGTTCAAGGAGAGGGGGAAAAATTCACTTTTTGAATGTATATATTATCATCATATCTAAGGGCATCAAAAGCCTAACCATAGTACTGGAAAGAAAAAAATAACTAAATATCTAATAGTTGCAGTATATACGTAGTGTATACTAGTAGGCAAAGAAGCCAAGTTTTATTTGTAAGGCAAAAGTAGTAAAGTTCCTAAGTGATATGCAATGAATAGTTATATAATATAGAGAGATAAGGTTAATTGTCACTATTACATCTATAGGTCAAAGTAATCAGTTAACCACTTTATAGCAAAGGAATCATCTATATAACCATTTTTAGAATATGTAAAACTCCCTTTACTACACTAAACAAATTGGTGCTAACTGTGACAGTAGACTTGTAAAGGATGTAGATGCAAGTATAGGTACAAGAAGCTTCATAAGAGGGTATTACTGAGTGAACTCAGATATCTCAACCAGCAAGTTATAACTACTTATGATTTCACTTTTATCACAGAGTCAAGAGAAAATAATAATCTTTTGTAAAGAGAAGTAAAATATATTCTTAAGGCTCAAATATGGTACAAGACTTGAGATAAAGACTCTAGAGAAGTACTGTAAAGGACAACTCCTTCAGTGATATAACTGATGCTCAGTCTGTATCGGGGTTTTAAGGTAAATCACAATGGAAGAAGATACACAACTCTTTAGAGGGATTAAGAGGTGTACATTGAGCGAGGCAACGATGTGCTGAAGGTTTATACAAATAACTCTTTATTCATAAGGTGTATACTTAAGATACTGTGTAAAGAAGAAAGGAAGGAAATATAGGACCACAAGATTTCCTTCCCTTTTATACAAATTGCTAAGAGCACTGCTTCCCTTTTAGAGCAGTCTCTATAAAACCTGTTTTGTCCATATGACCCTTTTCTATGCATCATTCAATCTAAACACTGTTCTCATGACCTCCGCATGGCAGACAGCTAAACATAAGTGACTATACATAACCGAGTAATAGTTCATAATTCCTAACGTGGAATTCCAAAGAACACTACTGACAATAGGAAACATAAGGAGAATAGAACAAGTAGGAAAGTATATGACGACAGTTTATTATAAGTAGAAGAAATACAATACATAGCTGGAACTCTTTTCCATCGGTCACACTCTCTAGCCGCCGGCTTTGCGCAAACTTAATCGGATGGCCTAACTAAGAGAGGGAGCGATACATTGCTAAGTGCTGTGAGGGTAACCCTTCATATGGCCATTGTGGTCATTGGTTGCATTTGCTTACAGGGACTGAACCAGTAATTAGGCAACCCTGCACAGTCGGGGAAAACTCGCTTACGATATAAAACCTGCGACCAACTGGTAATTCATGGTATGGAATGGGATGAGTGGGATTTGAACCCACAACATTGCGCATTACTGTACAATGACACCAGGACAGCCATAATACAATACATCGCTTATCTGCTCCCTCTTAAATACCCAATTCTGACTGAGAAAGATCTAGGGAATTTAAACAAAGGAAAGAACCTGATCAAAATAATCCATCATGATTCCCCATAAACTTTTAGCGATTCCCTAGAAGAAGACTAATATATGATTAGGATCAGCTTCTGAATTGGCAAGATCATCCATAACTTTTTAGAGGGAAAACTCCTCAAGTCATATACTATAGCAATGCAGTTAATTAGTATATCATGATGAGATTGAGGTGACAAGCCTTATCATCAATCATGTATAGCCAATCCTATGCATTTTGTATTGTCAAAGCCTCACCTCACTTAGTCAGAGCTTAGTGGTGATAATACTTAACATGTGGTCCTTTTCCTCAACTGAAGGGAAGGGATACTCATAGATTCTGACATAACCATTTTATTAACTTGGAACTAAGTTCCACACATACCCTAGTAGCTGGGAAGACCAAGGGTATAGTATTCTGTAACACTAATCTATATAATAAGCAATCCCCTTATCAATAATGAAAAAAAAAAAAAAAAAAAAAAAAAATAATAGTTT